>OZ030015.1:74107456-74144956 GCA_964023405.1 Apodemus agrarius | reverse complement strand
TATCATACATATTAATAGTCTATTATATAATATATACACACAGCATTAAATATAACGCCTTTACACTCACTACAGAAATTAACCATATTGAAAAATTTAAAGAAGCAAGCCTCAAACTATCCAGCTCTGTTGATCAATACAAAGTTTGATCAATTCTATGTTTGGGTTGTAACCCAAATCAATCAATCCATCCACCCATCAATCCTTCTTCTGAACTGAGGCTGGGACCCAGGGCATCTTACATGTTAAGCACTGCCCCTGAGGCAGACTGTCCCAGACTGTCCCAGAGTTTCAAGGCCACATCTTAGTGTCTTTTCCCGTTGCTGTGATAATACACCCTGACAAAAACAGCTCAAGTGAGGACAGTTTATCTTGTCTCACAGCTCATGGTTCCAGTCCATCCTGGTGGAGAGGCCATGATGGCAGGAGCTTGAAGAAGCTGGTCATGTTACATCCATGGCCAGGAAACAGAGAGAGTCCAGTGCTTGGACTGTTTCCCTCTCCTTTGTATAGTCTGGGATCCCAACCCAGGGCATGGTGCCCCATCTAACAGCTGTGTCTTCACAAGTCAGCTAAGCCACAATAACACTCACAGGCATACCCAGAAGCCCATCTCCAAAGTGGGTCTGGATCTCTTCCTGTTGAGAGATCAACTGGGGTTAGCAACCGCAGTCTCTGACTTCTCTAAATACATTTTTCTAACAGATTACTTATATGGAGGCATAAAAATGAAGTTGGTTGCTATAGTTCTGAAACACCTTCCCATTTTGAGATTCATTCTTTGGATTCCCTTTCTTTTGAAACGATATATAATTCTGTAGTTCTGGTTGACTTGAACTCACTTTGTAGCCCAGGCTAGCCTCACACTCCCTGGGATCTTCCTGCTCTAGTCTCCTAGGTGCTAGAATAGCAGACAGGCGCCATCATGCCTGCCCTCAATCTCTGTGTGTGTGTTCATTTGTTTGTGTGTGAATACAGTAGGCTCGTTTGTGCATGAAGTCTACTGATGGTGCAGCACCCTTTAAAAGACTTCATTTGTTTTTGGACTTCCAAGGTGCCCAGAAAGTTTTGATGCTGGCACTGTTGCTATTTTGCCAGAAGGTGTCAGCAGTGTCAACTACTTTGTGACTGCCACTGGCCCCACAGTCAGCATGGTTGCTAGGCAGCTCATGTGTTAGGAGAGTCACATTTTAGAGCAGACAAACAATGAGTCTGGCAGACATATTTCCTTGTGTGCAAAGAGGAGTGTGTGCAGGAGGAGTAAGTTTTATTATCGGGCATGATTAGAATAAAAGATTGTATACAAATTGATCTTGTTCCACATTTTACTAAACATGCAAACCTAACAGAAGAGAAAGGAATCCAAGAGGCTGGAGTGTTTGCCTTGTAAGCACAAGAACCTAGGTTCAATTCCCCAGAATCCACATAAAAAAAGCTGGATATGGGGGCATATGTTTGTAATCTCATCTCTGAGGCAGTTATAACTGGATCCCGAGGGCTGGCTGGCCAATGAAAGATCCTATCTCAAAAAACTGTTGACACTTTTTGAAGAACATACCCAGTGCTCTGGCCTCCTCTGCTTACATACCTAAAAAGATGCATATGCACATGCAAACACACACATACATACACTATGTACACATGCATAAACCACACACAGATACTACATGTAACACACATATCACACAATACAACGCACACTATACAGATACACACATGCACAATACATATACCACATATATACACATAAACATTACACAAACCACACAACATGCACACACACAATACACACACCACAATACACATACCTTACAGTCACATACATGCACACATACACTACACAAACCACATAGACACACATGCACACATCACATATAGATGCAGACATATATATCCCGCACATAGACACACCACATATACAGACACACACATATACATGTATCACACACAGAAACATACATGTTACACATTACACACAGAGACATGCACATACTACACAGCACATACACACACACCACACATGGAGATACACACATACTACACTACATACCACACATTCTACACCACACACCGTACACCCCACATACACACAGAGACACACACATACTACATACTACCATACCTGCCATACTCTCATACCACGCACACAGAGAAATACACATACTATACCATATACACATATACCCCCTCACAGAGACACCCAGTACTATACACCACATACACACCATACACTGAGACATGCACACACTGCATACCACACACACACTCCTCACACTGAAGTAGAGCTGAATGAGATGACTCCCCCCTGCTGACTCTCCCTCCTCCGGAGAAATGGAGTACCCAGAGATCCCCACGAGTTTAAATAAAAGCAGTGGAAACTGTGACAGCATGGTGGGGTTGGAGGCATTGATCTCCAAACTCATGTTTTAAATCTCAGGTCATGCTTTTTTTTTTTTCCTCGGAGACAGGGTTTCTCTGTGTAGTCCTGGCTGTCCTGGAACTTACTCTGTAGACCAGGCTGGCCTCGAACTCAGAAATCCGCCTGCCTCTGCCTCCCAAGTGCTGGGATTACAGGCCTGCGCCACCACACCCGGCTCCATGCTTTTACTTTCAAAAGATTTACATGATCTGAAGAGAAACCAAAGAATAGAATTTATTTAAAAAGTCAGCTGTATTGAAGAAAGCTCATCTGCAATAAAATTTACTAATTCAGGTGCACAATTTTCTAACTTTTGACAGATGTCTTCAGTCATGTAACCACACCCACAGCCACACCTGAGACAGCCTTCTGTAACCACACCCACAATCACACCTGAGACAGCCTTCTGTAACCATGCCCACTGCCACACCTGAGACAGCCTTCTTTTTTTTTTTTTTTTTTTGGTTTTTCGAGACAGGGTTTCTCTGTGTAGTCCTGGCTGTCCTGGAACTCACTCTGTAGACCAGGCTGGCCTCGAACTCAGAAATCCACCTGCCTCTGCCTCCCAAGTGCTGGGATTACAGGCCTGCGCCACCATGGAGACAGCCTTCTGTAACCACGCCCACAGTCACACCTGAGACAGCCTTCTGGCACTCACTGACCTTTCTGTCACTACAACTGAAGTTTTAAAACAGTTTTATTTATCCTATTTATTTTTTAAATTGTTTTCTTTTTGGAACAGGATCTCATGTAGTTCAGGCTGGCTTCAAACTTGCTGTGTAGCTAAGGCTATGGCTTTGAACTTTTTTTAAATTAAATTTATTTTTTTTTAATTTTTTTTACTTTACATCCCCCTCACTGCCTCTCTCCTGGTCACCCCATCCCACAATCCTTCCCTCATCCCCCCCTCCCCTTCTCGAAGCCGGTGGGCCGCCCTACCCCTATCCAAGCACTTCAAGTCTCTGAGAGGCTAGGCGTTTCCTCTCCCATTGAGGCCAGACAAGGCAGCCCAGCAAGAAGAACATATCCCACGTATAGGCAACAGCCTTTGGGATAGTCCCCGTTCTGTTTGTTTGGGACCCACATGAAGACCAAGCGGCACATCTGGTACGTATGTGTGAGGAGGCCTAGGTCCAGCCTGTGTATGCTCCTTGTTTGGTGGCTCAGACTCTGAGAGCTCCAAGGGTCCTGGTTAGCGTACTCTGTTGGTCTTCCTGTGGAGCTCCTCTCCCCTTCGGAGCCCTCGCCTTGAATTATCAACACAGACAAGGGCTGAAATTCAGGCCTGTCCTACCACACTCAGCTTGAAGTTCTATTTTTAATTGAGAAGGAATGATTATATATCATGAAATGCAATGTGAAGGAAGCTTTGGGAGCACGGACACTGTGCAGTCAGACCAGTCAGCACACACATCCTCTTAAATACGGCTTGTCTCTTAGGAAGACCTATGTCTTCCCTATACGTCTCTGTCACCGATTGTCATTGTCCCCGGCTTGGACATGACTCTTGCAATGGTGAATTGGAGCTCCTGTGACCGTCCTGGAGAACTTGCATGAGATACGAGCTATTCCGACTCTGTCATGGAGGAGGAGCCCTCACGAGAGCCTCAGGAGTCACCCACGCTCCTGGAGGTAACCCAATACACTCTCACTGTCTCACAAAACTGGACTGCGCAGAGTCCTTTCGTTGGCTTCCAGCGTTCTCTCCGTCTGGGTGAGCAGTCACTGATGGGAAGACCGCATGGCGAATCATCAATCCGTGTGCAGCAGGGTGCCAGAACAACCCCTAACTGACCTGTGGACCAGTTTCTCCCTTTCCTTGTCTAAACACCCCTGGGACTTCTGGTGGCCACTAGGTATGGTTTCTATAAGTTTGATTTCTTATTTAAGATTTCAAATGTAAGTGAAAATCATACAATATCTGTCTTATTCATCTTTCTTCTTCTTCTTCTTCTTCTTCTTCTTCTTCTTCTTCTTCTTCTTCTTCTTCTTCTTCTTTTTTTCTTTTTCGAGACAGGGTTTCTCTGTATAGCCCTGGCTATCCTGGAACTCACTCTGTAGAACAGGCTAGCCTCGAACTCAGAAATTCGCCTGCCTCTGCCTCCCAAGTGCTGGGATTACAGGCATGCGCCACCACCGCCCGGCTCTGTCTTATTCATCTTAACACAATGTCTTCCAGGTTTATTTATAAATGAGAGAGTGTCCTCTTTTTTTTTTTTTTTAATTTTTTTCCAAGACAGGGTTTCTCTGTATAGCCCTGGCTGTCCTGGAACTCACTCTGTAGACCAGGCTGGCCTTGAACTAAGAAATCCACCTGCCTCTGCCTCCCAAGTGCTGGGATTACAGGCGTGCACCACCACCGCCAGGCTTTTTTTTGTTTTGTTTTGTTTTGTTTGTTTTTTTAAATTTTAAGACTGCATAATATTCCACTGTGTGTATACAATACACTTTAAAAAAAATCGGCTCCTCAGTTGATGGGTATTTTGATTATTTTCATATCTTGTCTGCTATAATGAGATTGGGAGTGTGGATGTCTCTGACATTTAGGTTTTAATTTCCCTGGGTATAGACAGACCTAGTGGTGAGGTTCCTGGATCAAATTTATATTTCTGATGAATTTAAAAACAGTTTTCAAAACTGGCTGTTTTAGTTTACATCACCACTAGCAGTCTAAGGGCTCACTTTGCACCCCACCCCCACCCACATTTGTCTTTCATCTTGGACTGGGCTCAGCAGCGGGGCTCATGGCTGGCTGGTTGCTTGATCCCTGCGCGCCCAGAGCAAAAAACCCATCCAGTCTCACTTTTTTCCCCTTTTGAAGACAGGGTCTTGCTACCCCAGGGTGGCCTAGAACTTGCAATCCTCCTGCCTCAGGCTCTGTAGTTCTGGGATTCCAGGTGAGTACCACCACTTGTTTTCCTAACTAACAGCTATTATAACACTTGTGGCTTTGATTTGTGGCTTGTGGCTTTTGATTTGTGGCTTGTGGCTTTGATTTGCATTTCTTTCATGACTGAGATGGTGAGCTGTTTCATCTATTGATTGGCTGATCAAGCCTTTTGCTCGTTCTAAAAATATTTATTCATGTTCTTGGTTTTTGAGCAATTGAAGTTTCTATGTATTTGGGGAAACAGCCCTCATCTTTAAGTGTGACTTTAAATATTTTCACCCTGTAGCTATTTTTCACTTTTTTTTTTTTTTTTTTTTTTTTTTTTTTGGTTTTTCGAGACAGGGTTTCTCTGTGTAGTCCTGGCTGTCCTGGAACTCACTCTGTAGACCAGGCTGGCCTCAACCTCAGAAATCCACCTGCCTCTACCTCCCAAGTGCTGGGATTACAGGTGTGAGCCACCACCGCCCGGCTATTTTTCACTTATAATTTTTTTTTCTGTGTAGCAGTGACTTAATTTGGTGTAATCTCATTGGTCTACTTAATTTATTTTATTTTATTATTTTCTGTGTATGGTGCTTTGCACCATGTAGATGCCAGGAATCAAACCCAGGACCTTTTGAAGAACAGCTGGCACTCCTAACCACTGAGCCGTTTCTTCAGCCTCCCCACGCACCCCCCCCCCACTTATCTATTTTTGCTTTCCTTGCCTGTGTAATTGGGGTTGAGAAATCCAGTTACCAGTGAGCTGCTGTCTGGGTTATTTGCTCTATGCAGATGGAGATCATGAGTAGGTAAGGAGTGGGCCCTCTAATGGAGTAGTCTTGGCCCTTGAGTGCTGATAGACTCAAGAACTCCAGATCCAAGCCCTTATAGCTAGACTCATGGTCCCGGGCCATTAGAAACCAGACTCCAGCTCTATGTGCTCTGGATGCTGATCTCTAGATCTGAATGCTAACAGCCTGGCGCTTGCATCAGGTAAGGAAAGCAGTGCTGCTCCGGTGTGGGTGGGAGTCCTCCGCCCTTACAGGAGCTGTTGCTGTTCTCAGGCCTTAGCTCCGAGGGCCTTCGTTCCTTACAGCGCCACAGTGGCAATTTTTGAGACTTGTTTATTTTATTTATTTACTTATTTTTAAATTTTTGAGACCCGTATGTGAGTATCCTTGACTTCAAGGCTTGGAAGCTCCCAGGACCTCCTCTAGTGATCAGGGCCCACAGTCTGTCACCGACTGGTCCCGCCTTCTGGAGTCCCCAACACCCTTTTCTCACCTCCTCACTGCTGTCTTCTTTCATTGTCTCTGCCACTTCTCTTCCATCATCGCTCCTGCTTCCCGCTGCTGTCCGGAATTCTCCCGCCACCCCTCAAGGCTGCTGCTGCTGCACCTGTGGCTGCAGGTTCCACCTAGGATGCAACTGTCCTTACCACCTTCCAGTTCAGCCCATTCTACCTGTGCTAAAAGTCACGAGTAGCCAAAGGGCATGCTATTTAAAACTCCTGGGTACTTTGGGTTTCTTCATTTTTTTTTTCTTTGCAATTGTATTTTCTTTTATACATTCTAGGTGTGTGGCCCGTCTGTCTGTCTATGCACCACTTGTGCGTTCGCTACCGCTGGAATGTCAGATCCCCTGGACTGAGTTACAGACAGTTGTGAACTGCCATATGGGTGCGGAGAATGGAGCCTGAATCCTCTGGAAAAGCAGCCAGTGCTCTTAATTGCTGAACCATTTCTCCAGTTATCCTGGCTCCCCTCTTCCTCCCTTCCTCCTCCTCCTCCTCCTCCTCCTCCTCCTCCTCCTCCTCCTCTGTTTGTTCTTGTTTCTCCTCCTTTCCCCCCTCCTTCCCCTCTTCCTCCCCTTCCTTCCCCCTCCTTCTCCCCCTCCTCCCCTTTCCCTCCTCCTCCACTGCAGTTTTCCTCCCTGCCGTGTGGCAGACTGCTGCCGTGTGGCCAGACTCCATGCTGACTTATCCCCTTCATTCTTCTGCTCTCCACAGCCCTGAGGTTTACGGCCCCTTTTCCCCGGCATTTTTCTTTTTAGCTCTAAACACTGTCCTTGAGCTTCTGTTTGAGTCTGTTCTTGTGCTCATTAATGACACTTAGAAGCCCAAGAGGGGACCCTGATTTCCCCATTACCATATGGTGGCTTTGGCAGGCCCCTCCCCCCGCCCCCCCCCAGAAGTCCATCTTCCATCTTTAGTCTTTTCACCTATGGAGAAAACAAAACAGTTTCTGAAACCTAGGTGGTCTTTCTATAGTCCTTCCCAGAGTGGCACTGTCTATTTGGGACCTTTAATAATGTGGGCACCATTACTATATATGTTCCTCTTAGAATTTCTTTTGCTTTTAATTATTTGTACCTTAAGTTTTATTGCACTGTGCTTCAGTTTTTGTCTTGTGACATCTTCTAATCCCCTCTTTCATTTCTTCCCTGATCGTTGCTTAGGAACACAGTGCTTAGCTCCTGTGAATGTGTTAGCTTTTCCTCCTCCTACCATGGTCCTGCGTTCACTCTCCCTCGAGGCAGTTGACCTGCTATGGTAGTTCAGGCTGTAGACACTTGCCTGGCCCACATCCCTAACACACATATTGTGGGATGTAAAAGGTAGAGCAGGTAGAGACCGGGAGACTTGCTGGGTGTAACTGCCCGCAGTTACATCGAACAGGTTCCCTGGAAGGGAAGCTGGGGATGTATGAGAAGGCGGCAAAAAGAGATGAAGACCAAGACAATAATGCTGTTCAAGGTCTCAAAGTTTAATGAAGAACTCCAAATATATAGGCAGGGGAAAGCCCTTCCCCAAAAGGCTGGAAGCTTCTCAGCAGAACCAGTTCAGTTGCTCCACAGGTGGCTAGTGTTTCTCCAGAACCTGCAGGTCCTTGAAGAACAAGGGGCTTCACCTTGGTCTGAGCGCTCCACCTTAGATGGAGGGGATTGTGACTGACACAGGAGTTCCCGCTCAAAGGCTGGGAGAGGAACTTCACATTGGCTAGGTGGCATGGCACCCCAATAAGGCTCTCTGCAGCTGGGCACACACCTGAGGCTCAGGCCACTCCCAGCTTTCTGCCAGTGACTCCTGACTTGGAACACGTGCCATGCTTCTCACATAATAGAAACATGTCCTATGGTCATGTAGGCTCAAAACAGAGTTCTCCATGCTAATGAGGTGTCTAGAGGCATGGAGGGCTTAGCCTATAAGTTTCCCTTCCCAGACATTCCTCCCTGCAAAAGCTATTTAATCTCAGGCCCGCCCTGAGAACTTGAGTATGGTATATTACGTATACATTTTCCACCGTGAACAGTCAATAAACGGATCAGAACCATGGACTGTCTCTTTTCATCAAGACCCACCGTAGGGAGCCATGAAGAAGGCCTTCACCTGGAGAGCCTCTCTGTGCTCAAGCCACAACTGCTACCACGTCAAGCTAAGGACAATCGCCTCACTGGGACAAGCTGAAGCGTCCCCTTTCCTCCACGGCCCCTGACTGCTCCGTTCTCTGCTCCCAGCAGTGCCTGGATGTCCCAGAGTCTGAGAACCCCATGGCCCCTGCCTCATGGCAAGTCTGGGGACCCCTGAACCAGGTCAAATTTTCCCACATCTCAGACTGTGCTTTCCCACCCCTAGAGTGGTGCCTGGCGCTCCTGTACAGGCTGGCACCCACCCCAGCAGTGGGAGGGGTAAGTGCAGCCACTCCCTGCATCGGTCCACCTCCCTAAGTGGCTGGGCTCCGGGACCATCTTAAGGGCCAAACATTATTGTCTTCCCTTTCATTCAACAGAGGCAAACATATATTATGATGCCAGTATTGTCTTGTGCTTAATAATTTCTCTAAATGACATATTTATTTTCAGAAATAGTCATAAAACCAAACAATGAACAGTAACTATCCAAAAAGGAAACAGAAAGTTGTCTTTCATTAGACTTTGTGCATATAATAACACCAGTTAATGAGCAAACCAGCTGCAGTATAAAGAGAGGATCGCAGACCCCATAATCCTGCACTGTCCTCATGTGGGCGTTTACATGCAAACATATTTCTTTAGATTTTTCATTAACTTTTATGTTTCAAAGTAGATTTACTGCTTTTTAAAATAGGCTGTCCTTACTGAATTCTACCAGATAATATTGCTCTTCTAGTGTGGGTGCTCCACTTTGAACTTTTTCTTAAAAATGGAATTTAGGGGCTGGAGAGATGACTCAGTTGGTTAAGAGCACTGACTGCTCTTCCAGAGGTCCTGAGTTCAATTCCCAGCAACCACATGGTGGCTCACAACCATCTGTAACAGGATTGGATGCTCTCTTCTGGTGTGTCTAAAGACAGCTATAGTGTACTCATATGAATAAAATAAAAAAATTAAAAAAAATGGAATTTAGGATAAGTATGAACCGAGGCACTTGCTGGTTTCATGATGGTGTCATAGGTGAGTGCAGGCGTTTCCAGGTTTATACCCCTAACAGAGTTTGGTAACGGAGACCAGATTGACTTTAGCAGGTCTTGAAGCTAGCCACAGTAATACTCTCCCATCACATGCATGCATGTGTGTGTGTGGGGATGGCTTTTATGACCCTGGGTGAACATGTCTCTACTTTTTCCCTTATGTAGACTTTCATGTCTAGATCTTGTGTTTTTCTTTTGATCCCAGAGTTTAGGGAAAAACTCTCAGTTCTAGTCAGATATGGAAGCATATACCTTTAATCCTAGCACTTGGGAGGCAGAGGGATGTCTGTAGCTGGTCTTTGCTACTTTGTGGGTTCTTCTTTTTAATACCTATTATCCCCACCAGTTTCACCCACTATCACTAGATAGGAGAGAAAGAAGGATAGAAGGGGAGAGAGAGAATAGAGATATCTCTGAATCTAATTTCTTTCTTCTTGTTTCTTCTTTGAGCACAACTACCTACAAACTGCATCCAATCCCCCCTGCCCCGAATGACCAACAGCCATCAGCCTTGCCTGTTAGTGCCCTAGCATTTATATATCCTTTGAAAAATTCCCAGAATTGCAAACATCACACAATCATAGAAACTATCTGCAGCTGGCAAAACCACTTCTCTGATAGAGCCTGAAGCGAATCCTAGCCAGCTGCTGTGGTCAGTCTGAAGCAGCCCCATTTCCATATACCTGGGATTAAAACGAAAACACATTCTTATAATATTTCTCTGTGTTTAAAGAAACCAAAATCTCAGGATTGTCATATCTCCCCTCTTCTGTTTTAAGCCATTAGTTAGGCTGTATGTATTGGGAAATTAGAAACAGACATTTTCAATGAATAGGGACTTTTCTGGCCAGTGGCCAAGGTTTTCAAGGAGACAGCTCCTGCTTAGTTCTAATCTTTATCAGTTTCGATCGAATCCACAGCTTTTCATTTCCCGTGGAGATATAAACAAATCTGAATCCCCAGTGAGAAACTTTGGCTGGCTTCCATTCTGTTGTTAACACATCCTTATAGTATGGAGGCTGATTTAATTCTACAGCTTTTTTTCTATAACCCAGTCTCTCTCAGCTGCTCTTATCTGAAATGGCTAATAATTTTTTGCTTCGGAGCTGGGGCCACTTCCCCAAGGCCATTTCCCAATGGTAGGAGATTGGACCTAGCTCTTGGACCTAACTCATTGGTGTAATGACAACCCTTGCCACATTGCCTGTTCACCCCTGGAAGCCTAGGTCTTCTTTCTGGTTTATATTTAGAACAACCACTGCCCTTAGAGATGCTTTGTCCTTAATTTCGTTGCAAATGACTGTATTTCCTACAATTAAAGCACTGGGCACTTTGAGATCTGAGTCCTATTAGCAGCTTGGTCACAGTCTTTTTGCAAATGACCGACCTTCCCACAACTGAAGCACCAGGCATTTTGATATCAGAGGCCTCTAGCTACAGCTTGATTTATTATATTAGCATGGCACATATTAGAACCAATATCAGCTGTGTTCCTTATCCACTTATCCATAGGTGCTGCTCACAACTTTTATGGCTGAATAAATTTATACAATCAGTATTTGAATTTTTCAACGGAATTTACTTGTGTATTTTTCATTTTCTATACTATTTGAAGACATAGAATAGCTTCATATTAGCTTTCTGTGTTTTAAGTCTGTCTGGTAAACTAAGATGCAGTACAACTTGTCTACAACTGAGGAGGTGAGAGGCAACTCGTCAGGCTCTGGTGCTCAACAGCTCCAGACTAAACAGGAGGCCGTTTGCAAATATTCAAGTTACACCAAGGTTCCTTCCAAATATCTGCCTTGCTCAAACCAGCGCGACCGGCCATTGTTAATACTGTGGCACAGCATTTGGTAAATGGTGATGGTATTACTTTCTTCTTAATCAAAAGCCTGTGAAGGCGCTGCCACGCAGCTGAGCAAGTCAGGTCTGCTCGTGTTCCAGGTGCCAGTTGTGAAGTCACAAAAGGTACAGTTTACATGAGAAACGCACATTAGCAAGTGGCCCAACTACAGAGCTGGACAGAACCAGACCAGCAAGTCTACAGCTACTCAACTGAACTAGCATGAGTACATTCAAAATAAAGCCGGAGATCAGAATTGGTTTTAGAATCAAATTTGCAGACTTTCTTTATAAAACAGAAGGGTGACCTTCTGCAGTTGGAAATGAAGCTCTCACCTGGTGGAGAGCAGAGACTTTCTGGTCCCTCCCGTACAGGTAAGGAAATAAATGACGAAGTCTCTTGCACTGAAGTTATGTATTTTAACAGCTTTACATGTAATATTCATATATAAAATACTTAAGTGCTTTTCTCCAAATTATAAATCTAAAGAACTAAAAAATAAGTCAATATTTCAAAAAAAGTACATATTTACAAAATGTGTACATTCTGCCGTGAAATCTCCACACCAACATTATACACTTGGAAAAAAACACGAATGGGATATATTACAAATTTATGCAGCAACAACTTAGTTTACACCATGCAATGAAAAGTACATTAATCAAGATACAGAAGGACTTTTTCTTTTTCTGTTTAGAATCCTTAAAACCTGTGGCACTTAAAACTTGCTAGCCTTTCTACTGGGAGGTAAATTATACACAACAATGGTGAAAAGATGAATAGACCAGATATCTATTATGAGTCATTCCAGCTTTGCTCAACAATGGCTGAAACCCTCTTCTCATATTCCTGTTTGTTTTCCTGATGAAGCTGTGGTGCTTGGCTATTGGCTGGACTGTTTGGATTCAATTCATCCAACAGAGACTGAATTGAAATTAAGATGGAAGAGACATCACGTGTGGGACTCCATTGGTTTGCAAGAATATCTAAATATATGCTACCATCAACATACACATTTTGATGAAACATTTTGGATAAAAACTGAATGGCTGGTGATTTATTTGGATATTCTTCAGAAAATTCTATTACTAGTTTAAAAGTACCACTTTCAAAGGGTGTCCTTTCTGGTCCAAATACAACTGCATTCCATTGCACGATGTTGTTTTCAGATGGTGTACCACAGACCCCCATAGGTGGGTCCTCTTGCAACCACTTGAAATTCCCAAATCCCTCATGAGCCTCCTATGGGCAGAAGTTGACATGCTCTGTAGCTGCCCTGCTTGGTATTTGAATTTTCAAATGACAAGGTTTCTGTCAGCATGGCTTTCATCAGGGTCTGATATGACTTTGTTCACAGTTGAGACTAATCTTTGTAAAAAAAAAAATCAGTGAATGCTTCTCTAGAGCCTTGTATAATCTTTGTAAAGGAGGTGGCCCTCCCCCTCCCTGGCATCCTTAACTTTGTCCCAAGCTTTTAAAGCTATTAACATTGTTCTACAGTAATGTCATCAAATCTAATCCATTTTTGTATACCAGAGTATCACCATCAACTGATCTTTAACCGTGTTTATTCCCCTTGCTCTATTTCATTGTTTGATATTCATGGCTTCTTCCCTCTACCATACTAACCATTGCAACTTCTGACTGACTTCTAATACAGTGTAACCAATCCCTTCTAGTCTTTGGGAATAATTATATTTTGAGTAGCCCAGTTATTTAGACTTTTTCCACATAAGGCGAGTGCATACCGTATGAAATCATGGCCTTTTTAAACTCCCTTAGATCTATCATTCTATCTGTAGAATCCCATCCTAGCTTGTCATAACCTTGTTCCACACTATTAGCAGGCATATGCTGTACAACTATTGGGGAAGATGAGGGTGATCTCATAACCTCAGACTGCCCCTCCTCCTACTCTGGCTGAGCAGTTAGTTCAAGATTAAACCTTTCTTTTGAAATGAGCGGTTTCATCAGATTTTCCTCAAGCTTTTTCAGATTTTCTCTGACCTGACCTCTTGCTCTCTTGCTTCTTGTTCTCTCTCTTCTGGTGCTCCATCCCTCCCAGGAGCTTCCATCTCCACCTGCAACCTCTCCAGTTGCACCAACAATGCTGCAACTTTTTCAGAAAAGAGAGAGCAGAGCGACCCCTTTTGTTTTCCTTTTCAGCCTTTGCTGTTGTTGTTTTGTTTATCAGACTCTTCCATTTCTATCTGCAATTTTTCTAGCTGCTCAGGAATTCTTCCAGTTTTTTGAAACATATGAAGTAGAAAAAGAAAAAAACAACAACAACAACAGAAAATACTCGCTAGGAGCAAAGCAGAGGATATTTCAGAGATAGCAGCCACAATATTTTTTTTTCTTGTCTTTGAAAAAATCCATTCTTTAGTACCTTGCTGTTTTCTCTAAGGCATTTGAAATCAAAATTTCCAATTCTTCTTTATCATGCCCCATGTTTGGGTGTCACTTATGGCTGATCTTGCTACTTTGTGTGTTCTTTTTCTCATGCCAACCTCCCTGGTTTTACCTCCTATCACTAGGTAGGAGAGGAAGAAGGATAGGGGGAGAGAGAGAGATCCCTTAATCTAATTTCTTCCTTTTGTTTTTTCTTGAGCATGAGTATTAACAAACCACAACCAACCTCACTGCATGACCAGCAATCACCCACTCCACTGATTTGGGCACTAGCATTTATATACCTTCTGAGAAGTTCCCAGAGTTCCAAATGTCACACAATCATAGGAACTATCTGGAGCCATCAAAACCACACCTCTTCTAGAGCATGAGACAAATCATTGTCAACTGCTGCAGACAGTCTGAAGCAGCTCCATTTCCACAGACTTGGGACTAAAATACAAGCACATTCTTATGTGTCTATATCTCTCTGTGTGTATATGTGTGTATGTGTTTCTGTGTATCTCTGTCTTTCCCTCTGTATATTTGTGTGCGTCTCTGTCTCTGTCTCTGTCTCTGTCTCTGTCTCTCTCTCTCTCTCTCTCTCTCTCTGTGTGTGTGTGTGTGTGTGTGTGTGAGAGAGAGAGAGAGAGAGAGAGAGAGAGAGAGAGACTAGAGACTAGAGACAGTGTAAAAGTGTTCTGTTACTAGGCTACATCCTTTGCCCTTTAAAACTTGCTTCATTCATACAGAATAATGTTCTCTCTCTCTCTCTCTCTCTCTCTCTCTCTTTCTTCCTTCCTTTGGTTTTTTGAGACAGGGTTTCTCTGTGTAGCCCTGGCTGTCCTGGAACTCACTTTGTAGACCAGGCTGGCCTCGAACTCAGAAATCCACCTGCCTCTGCCTCCCAAGTGCTGGGATTACAGGCGTGCACCACCACGCCCAGTTTAGGAGTTATTCTTGATTACTCTCTACCTTTTTCTTTTTCTTTTTCTTTTTTTTTTTTTGTAATTTAATGTTTTTTTTTTTTTTTGGTTTTTCGAGACAGGGTTTCTCTGTGTAGCTCTGGCTGTCCTGGAACTCACTCTGTAGACCAGGCTGGCCTCGAACTCAGAAATCCGCCTGCCTCTGCCTCCCAAGTGCTGGGATTATAGGCTTGCGCCACCACGCCCGGCTACTCTCTACCTTTTTCATTGTGGCAGGATCTTTCGGTCAGACTCATGGATACAGCTAGATTATCTAGCCAGCTTGCCCTGGAGATCCCCGACTTCATCTGTCACTACAGGCAGAGTACTACATCTCCTTGGTGGTTACATAGGTGCTGTGGATCCAAACTGAAACTCAGAGATTTCCCTGTCCACCACCCCACAGCCATGTGCTAGGATTAAAGGTGTGCATCTGCATGCCTAGCTTCGTTTTTTAGTTGTTGTTGTTGTTGTTGTTTTTTGTTTTTTTTTTTTTTTACAATTTTTAAAATTTATTTTACACATGAGTACACTGTAGCTGTCTTCAGACACACCAGAAGAGAGCACTGGATCCCATTACAGATGGTTGTAAGGTACAGTGTGGTTACTGGGAATTGAACTCAGGGCCTCTGGAAGAGCAGCCAGTGCACTTAACTGCTGAGCCACCTCTCCGGCCCCCATGCTTGGTTTTATAGCCAAGAATTTTCCTTTAAACCAGATTTAATTTTTTTGCAAAGTAAATCAGGCTGGCCTGGAACTCACAGATATTTGACTAACTCTGTCTCTAGGATTAAAGGTATAGGGCACTATGTAGGGTGTGGGAAGAAACCGTAAGATCCAGAAGATGAGAAGGAGTGCTGTGAACATTGTGGAACAGCACAGCTGCCACATGCATGAACACATGTGAACTCACAGCAGCCAAGGTTATCTGCACTAATTGGGCACTTGACATGGATGGGGGAGGGGACCACGAGGCCACACCCTCATACTCCAACCCAAGCAGACATGGGCAGTTGATGGTTAATAATTAATGACAAACAGCCCCAGAGGAGGAAGTGCATGAGGTAGAGTCAAACACAGGATAGAGATCTCAGGGAGTTAGGAATGTATCTGTCAGGGAAAGCTTCAGACTGGGGGCAAAGCCAGGTTGAGAGAGGTGCTGCAGATTGCAACCATAGTCGACGACCCAAGGAAGGAAGCCCTTGGGGTTCACACTTTGTCATGAGACATTTTGATGGGATCTTTTCTTCGTATTATCATTTTCAAGTGAGAATGAAAGCTATTGTATTTTGGAAGAATGCAACTTTGTTTTGATTTACAGGTGCTTACAGTTAAGAGTTTGCCTGGAGTCTCAGTGGGCACTTTGAACTTGGACTTCAGAATAATTTTGAAGCTGTTAAGGGGCTGGAGAGATGGCTCAGTGGTTCAGAGCTGTGTACTGTTCTTGCAGAGGACCAGAGTTCAGTTCCCAGCACCCATGTGTGGCTCATAACTGCCTGCAACTCCAGCCCCAAGGGATTCAATGCTCTCTTCTGGCCTCCAAGAAAATGCACACGGTGTGTGTGTGTGTATTCCCATGATAGACCATGTAATAGGTATGCTAGATCCATAAATGACATTATCATCAATTTGTGAAGTAGAGAAAAGAAGGTCCGTGATCTATACCCCAGGACTCTTCACACTTGTGTTGTCAGATCTGGTAGTTACTGCCAATTGTTTGGGAGCGCAACTTTTAAAGTGGTTCCAGTGAGCCTTATTAGCAACAGCAGCCTTGGCTCCTGTTCAATGCTTCCATTAAAAGTTTGCAGGTCCCTAAAGAGGTGGACAAATGAACACAGTCTTCCTGTGAGCTATGACCTTCCACAGGGACCCAGCAGAGCATCCATTTCCAATGGGATTGCCAGGGATGCTAATAAGCTCTTGTTTGAGTGATATTTTTTATTTCCAAACATCTGATCTTTTCTATAAACCTCACAGTGCTCTTGCACAGTGGAAATGGAAGCTCTGGTCATGAAACAATGGAAAAAAACATCTGTAGGAAAATCCTATGCATAACAGCCAGCTGTGCCATTAAGCAATCACATGTCTTGAAGCAAATTATAGCACCTCTCTAAGCATAATCCTTTCGTATAAAGTTGGATCAGATGGTGTCTGAAATTACACAGAGCTGCAAAATTGATCTTGTTCGGCTCAAGGTTACAAAGGTTACCTGTGGTAGGACATCGGTAAGAATCCAGGCTGTTGGTGCAGTCATTCTCTCCTGTTGCTTAACTGTTTTCTCTGAATAGATACATCCCCTCTTGGAAAGAGGAGGGAAGCTAATACCACTCAGGATGCAAAGGAAACATAAAAAAGCCAGGAAGTAAATGAAGCTTACAGGGCTCAAGCAGCTAATGAAACTGCAGGGGTTTCAAGGTCCCTCTCTGAGGTTGCGTAGGTAACAGTTGCTGGGGAGAAGAGGGCATGGACAGCTGAGCTGCCTGCAAGATGTGTAGGGAGTTGCAAGGGTGTGGCTTTGTGAGTTATTGCCCATGCTGGGTAGTTTTTTTTGTGATGTAGCTGCCCTTGAGTCATCTATGTTCCTGTAAGTCACCCTCAATCTTACTCCTTAAAAACCACAATAGCAGGATGTGTGGTGTGTCTTAATACTTGGGAAGCAGAGGTAGGTGGAGCTCAGTGAGTTTGAGGCCAGCCTGGTCTACAAAAGTGAGTTCCAGGACACCCAGGGCTGTAATACAGAGAACTCTCTCCAAAGAAACCACAATAAACTCAGTGCTATAATAAGGAAGACATAAGTGGAACTGTTTTTTAATTTTTTGTTTACTTATTATTATTGTGTGTACGTGTACATGTAGGATGTATGTGAGAGTAAGTATATGCATGTCATGGTGCGTGTTTGGAAATCAGAGGAGAACTTCTTCGAGTCAGTTCTCTTTCTGCTGTGGAATCTGAGGATTAAACTCAGGTTGTTAGGCTTAGATGAGTGAACACAGCAAGCGCCTTACCCCCTGAGCCATCCCGCCATCCAGAGTTGTTCCTTCAGTATACGCCATTAGTGCCCTGTCTGTGGTGAGAGGTTTTCATGTCTCTCCAGGAAGTCATGTAGCATCTCACCACATCCTAAGTACCTGTGAACCTTCCATGAGAAGTCATTTCTCTAGAACAGTGGTTCTCATGCTGTGGGCCACCACCCATTTGAGGGTTGAATGATCTTTTCATGGAGGTCAGACATCAGATCTCCTGCATATCAGATGTTTATAGTATGATTCATAACAGTAGCAAACTTATGGTTATGAAACAGCAAGAAGAACAATTTCATGGCTGGGGGGTCACCACAACATGAGAAATGTATTAAAAATCCACAGTATTAGGTAGGTTGAGAACCACTGCCCTACAATGTATAGACATAGTAATTTCTCTTTCTTTCCCACCACTGTTTGGATAGAAGATCTTGGGCACCTGCCCCTAGGGACATTGCAAGTGTGGCTGCTGTGTCACATGCATCAGTAGATGGCAGAGAGGAGAGAAATTATGTCCAAGTTCATTGTTGTGACCTATGAACATCTGAATGATTAGTAACCATCCTAACATTCTCTGAAGAAAAATGAGCCTGATATGACAACCAGCCCAGTGCAGTGCAGGCTGGGATGTAGTCCCAGGGTGGAGAGTGAGCCAGAGACGAAATGACCCCCACATGGGGCCATGTGGGTGGCTCTGGCTGAGGCGTGAGCTTAAGATGACTGACCACCAGTCTGGCACCATGGGACCTGGAGAGGGAGCTAGCCTGAGATGACTACCAGTCTGGCACCATGGGACCTGGAGAGGGAGCTAGCCTGAGATGACTACCAGTCTGGCACTTTGTAGGCCTGTTGGTCATGTTCAAGATGACCCCTGCCCAGAGCCATAATGCAGAAGTGAGTGGCTTAGCATTCTTAAGACCATTCCTGAGATGATCCCAAACACTCTGAGACCCTGGGGCTCCACTAAGAGGAGCAAGTAAGTGGTAGAGAAATGAAAGAGAAAGAGAAACAGAAGGGTGTGGGCACAATGAAGAGAGGCCCAACTGGAGGCTTGGGGTAGTAAGGAACAGCTTGATGTGAATAGTCAGTGATGTCACCTGGGACCATGGTGGGGTCCTGGCCTGTGCTGCCACAGTGGGCCACATCCGGGTCTGTGTCCCTGCAGTAGCAGGGGTCTGTTTTACCACCAAAGGCCAGGCAGATGATCCTGGTCTAGGCTGTCACCCCAAAATATGTTGATGTCTGAGGGGTATGCACAACTGGTCCCACCCCTCACCTGGGCATTGTGGGAGAAATGGCCCTGGGGACATGAGAGCAGAAGAGCTGCCCCTGCCCCTAGCCAGCTGCAATTCTCAGGAGAGTGGGCCCCACATATCACCCAGGAAGCACAGTAGAGCTGGCTGTGGTTGTGGGAGTTGTAGGTGAGCTGGCCCCGAGGATATGGGTGTGGGAGAGATGGCTCTGCTACTCATCTCCCATGCAGTTGCATGAACAAGAAAGAGATACCCTCCTCACCGTCACCCTTCACCACTGATGGCGGGCAGGAGTCTTGGCTCTGAAGTCATGACAGGAGAGCTGGTCCTGTCTCTCACTATCTGCAGCACTCAGGAAAGCGGGCCCTGCACCTCACTTGGCATTACAGTAGAACTAACCCCGGTTGTGGGAGTTCAGGCAAACTGGCCCCAAGGGCTTGTGGGAGAGCTGGCCTTGCCACTTGTCTACTTTGTGGTGATATGGGTGAGGGGAGATGCTCCCCTTTCTTGCCCTTTGCCACCTACAGCCAGCAGGAGAGCTGGCCCTGCCCCTCACTTGCTACAGCATTGGGAGAGTGGACCCTGCACCCTGGACCTGTCCTACCTGGGCAGGACAGTAGAGTTGGCCTTGCTGGTGTGGGTACAGATGAGCATGAGAGTGGGAGAGCTGGCTCTGCCCCTCGGTGGCAGTGGCATTGGATGGGGGAGCTGGGACAGAGCAGGAGAGCTCACCCCGAAGGTTAGGAGAGCTGCCAGGCTCACCAGCTCAGGCCCAGATCCAGGGCTTTGAATTGGCTCCTTCAAACATCTACCCCAACAATGAGCTGCTGGAGTGAATGAAGAGGCTAGTCCAAAGATTCAAAACTATAGGATGTCCATGACACAGGGCAACAATAACAGGTGTACTGGCTGGCTTTGTGTGTCAACTTGACACAGGCTGGCGTTATCACAGAGAACGGAGCTTCAGTTGGGGAAGTGCCTTCATGAGACCCAGCTGTGGGGCATTTTCTCAATTAGTGATCAAGGGGGGAGGGCCCCTTGTGGTGGTGTCATCCCTAGGCTGGTAGTCTTGGGTTCTATAAGAGAGCAGGCTGAGCAAGCCAGGGGAAGCAAGCCAGTAAGTAACATCCCCCCCCCATGGCTTCTGCATCAGCTCCTGCTTCCTGACCTGCTTGACTTCCAGTCCAGACTTCCTTTAGTGATGAACAGCAACATGGAAGTGTAAACTCAATAAACCCTTTCCTCCCCAACCTGCTTCATGGTCATGATGTTTGTGCAGGAATAGAAACTCTAAGACACAGGATATTGGATAGGAGTCCAGATGAGGGTCCAGTATTGAGAAGCATAAGTCAGAGGCCACATACCAGACCAATGTCTAATTGCAATGAACATTTGCAAGCAAAGAAATGTGAACAGAAGGATATACGGAGAGACACACCGTGACACACTACAGCTTCCACAGTGAGATATTCCCCCCTCTGCTGGTGGGGGGAGGTTGCAAGGGTGGAGGGTGGGTATGATGAGGGGGGGAATGAGTGGGATTGGGGTGCACGATGTGACATTCACAAAGAACCAATAAAAAAATTAAAAAAGTCTTCAGTAGAGGAAGGTGTGCATGTGTGTGTGTGTGTGTGTGTGTGTGTGTGTGTGTGTGTGTGTGTTAGGGATTAGGTAAGCAGGGCTAACCTAAGGAAAATAACACATTGCAAAGGCACAGAACACTGCTGTGACATATCCAGGACATTGCTGTGACTTATCCAGGGCATTGCTGTGACCCATGACTTCAAGGTTAAAGTTAGAACAAATATTTGAGAAGCAGAGGCAGGTGGATCTCTGAGTTTGAGGCCATCCTGGCCTACATAGAGAGTTCTAGGACAGCCAGGGCTACACAGAGAAACCCTGTCTTGAAAAAAAAACCAACAAAAAATAGCATTTAACATTTTTAAAAAATGAGAATGGTTATCCTTTCATATACCCAAGTGTGTTTACTTTTATTAATCTTGAATAGTTACTTCTAAGCCTTTGGAAAAAATTTTTAATTGTTAATTGGTTATTGAGAGGAATTATCCATTAGCCCACAGGTTAGTGATAAATGTCTATGTAGCTCAATCCAAAGCTGTTTTTACATTCTAAAATCACTTTGTACTCTGAAAGATACTCTTGTGCTAGGAAATGTTCATGAACCCTCAAAAGGCCACCAAGGAGCCAATTCCAATGCAATTGAATTAGGATCTCTTTATTTAAGCTCAAGCTGATGCCACAGCACCTGACACAGGAGAATGGGAGGGGCCCGAGCCCAGTTTCAGGCAAGCATTTATAGAGGCAAGAACAGAGTGTCTAGGCTGGTATACATCTGAATCGGATGTGTATGTGTGTGAGTGTGTGTGTGTGTGTGTGTATTATGGCCTTTAACATAATTGGCCATGAACTTAACTTCTGTTTTCCTCCTGATTGGTGGTTGTTAGGAAGTGAAGTGTCAGGAGCAGACTTATAACCTGGAGGTGCAGATTTGTTGGGGAGTAACCTGGAAACTGGTACTAGACACAGGTCTTGTTGAGGGGTAGGTAACCTGGAAACTGGTGCTAGGAACCAGCCTGTTAGTTAACTTGAGTTCAACCTTAGGTCAGGTTCTCTAAGACAGAGTCTTAGAGATCCAAAAGATTTGGTCTCTCAATACCAGCCTTCCTCATCTCTTCAAAATCTTTCATGGAATCGTAATTTCTGTAGAAATCTACATGCACATTTCTTGGTTCAGCTAAGCCAAGTTTATAGGGAGCTGCAACTCCCAGGGCTACAGCGAATGTGCCAGAAGACCATGCATCTGAGGTTTCAGCAAAGCCATGGAAGTCATGGTAGTATGTCCTCTACACCATTGACTTTGCCTTTGGAAATTTTAACATTCATGTTTCTTAGGGTTGGTGTTTATTGGTTGTCTTTTCTCTTGCAAGTTGTTGAGGATTTTCCATTTGTATATGTGTGTTGAATAATTTTAGTTTGTGTTCTGGAGATATTGTATTAAATCTTGTCAACATTCTAGAGAATGTCAATTTTGCTTGTTTGCTTACTCATCCTTTCTCATCAGCCTTTTTTGTGGTATGATGCCACTGCCTGATTCCTTTTCAAAGGCTTTGCAGTGACATTTGGATCCGTCCCATGTGTCCCTATCTGTTGGTGGTTTATGCCATGCCTCAGTTTCCAGAGCCTTTACTAGATTGCTTCAAGTTCTCCCCATGGTCAGGTTAAAGGCTCCATTCCCCAGCTGCCTCTGCAGTGATTTTCTCTACACAATCTGGTATGTAGGTGCCTCATTTCCTGGTACTCTGATTATAAAATGGAACTTTTATGGTATCTGTGCTCTCATAAACTCTCCTTGCCTGCATCTGTCTTGGGCCAGAGGGTGAAAATAGAGAAAAAAACATTGTGAACTCCTTTCACCCCTTTGTTAATTATTTTTTTTAAATAAAGGTCAGAAGAGGGCATTGGGTTCTCTGGAACAGAAGTTATGGATGGTTGCACACTGCCATGTGGGTGCTGGGGAACCTGGAGCTTCTGCAAGAGCAGTGAGTGAAGTGGAAGTTTCTGGTTGTGTCATGTGATGCAGACTCACATGGTGTCTTGCTGAGGACACATGATGTTTGGAGAGAGTATAAATAGGACTCAACAGGCAGTGCTGGAGTACTTGTAGAGTTAGCCTTGCAACAACTTCATTGTTCTCTCAACTTCACTGGTCTTCACTACATTGAGAGAGGCACAACAGAGCTCCAGCCATCCTGGCCAGTTCTGCTCATTCCTGCTGACTCATGCCAATTTGGCGGAGGCCTGGCTGTTTCTGCTGGATTGTGCCATCACTACTGATTCATGTTTGGTATCCAGACACTACTGAACTGGACTGCTGGTATCCTGATAACCAAGATCAGAATCACCTTCAGAGAACTACTTCTAGACAGGTTCACATCTCTTTGTCCTACTTAGCATCTTTTCTCTCCTACCTTTTGGATGGTGAGCTAGAACGGGAGGTCAAAGCATTTGAGAACTCTTATTAAAAGTAGGTTTTTTTTTTTAAATCTAAGCCTACAAGTAAGTGATCTTCATCACTGAGTCATCTCTCCAGCCCCTATTTCTAATTCTAAGCCAGTAGCTGTGAAAGGAAAACAAAAATCAAAGAGCTAACCACGATATTGGTTATTATTCAAGTTTTGACACTTCCCCAGTTACCTGCTGTAATATACTTTCCAATGCTCCAGGTTTTATTTTATGTAAAATAAGAAGGTGCGTGGTGTTCTAACTGTATGATAGTTTGGAAGTATTTGTTAGACATGCCTTTTTTGGTGTGACCTCATTATGCTTGAGTGTTAGTCCATTTTTGTTGCTGTAACAACATGCCTTAGACTAAGCAATTTATGTACAGTGTAAGTTTATCTCCCTCAGGCCTGGAGGTGCTAGCAAATTGCGGTGTCTGGAGAGGGACCCCTGCTTTGTAGCTAAGGCTTTCTATATGTTCTCCCATGACCCCTCTTCTGGCATTGCCATGGTTGGAGTGTTTGGTCTCCAAAATTCAGAAGTGTTTTTTTTTGTGTGACAGAAGTATCCTATGAAGCCTTTAAGATGTAATTAGTCCTTGAGGGCTCCTCTCCTGTGAATGAGATAACACGGCTAGAAGGGAATTAGTTTCTCTTCTTGTCTTTTTGCCTTCTTCCAAGTAAGGACACATCAAGAAGACCATCCCAGAATCTGGAGAGATGGCTCAGTGGTTAAGAGCTCTTGCTGGTTGTGCCGGATGGTCTTATGTCAGTTTGACACACAAACTAGAATCATCTGAAAGGTAGGAATCATAACTGAGAAAACACCTGTGTAAGGCATTTTCTTAATTAGTGATTGATGAATGAGGGCCCAGACCATTTCAGGTAGGGTCATCTCTGGGCTGGTGGTCCTTGGTTCTGTGAAAAAGCAGACTGAGCAAGCCATATGAAGCAGATCAGGAAGCAGCACCCCTTCATGGCCTCTGCATCGGCTCCTGCCTCCAGGTTCCTGCCCTGTTTGAATTCCTGTCCTGACTTTCTTTGTGATGAACAGCAATGTGGAAGTGTGATCCAAAAGCTCTTTCCTCCCTAACTTGCTTTTTTTGTCCTGGTGTTTCATTCCTGCAATAGTAATTCTAGCTAAGACACTGTTCTTCCAGAGAACTAGAGTTCAGTTCCCAGACTCTACATCAGGTAGCTCAGCTCACAGCCACCTGTAACTCTAACTCTAGGGGACTGGATATTTCTCTCTGGCCTCTGTGGGCACATGCAAATACATGTTTTACTCACACAGATATACATACAAATACACATAAATAAAGCAAATACAAATACATCTCAAAAAAGTTTTTCTTTTTGACTCTTCCAAAGTGCTGGTGCCTGAATTTTGACTTCTTTGTTTTTTGTTTTTTGAGACAGGGTTTCTCTGTGTAGTCCTGGCTGTCCTGGAACTCACTCTGTAGACCAAGCTGGCCTCGAACTCAGAAATCCACCTGCCTCTGCCTCCCAAGTGCTGGGATTACAGGCGTGCGCCACCACGCCCGGCTTGAATTTTGACTTCTTATAGCACGCGCGCACACACACACACACACACACACACACACACACACACAGGTAAAAAATAAATGAAAGAAGTCTTCAAGTCAGCAAGAAAGAAAACACTTAGCTAGGTGTGATGGCTTATGATCTACTCTTGAGAAGCTGAGGCAGCAGGACCATGACTTTGAGGCCAGCTTGTGCTCGTGTGGAGTTTTAGGCTATCCTGAGGTTCAAGGTAAAAAGTAAACAGAGACAGAACAGGGTGAGGATGACAGAGATGGTAAAGTGTTTGTCATGAAACCATGGGGACCTGAGTTTGAATATTAGTCTTTATCAATATTCCAACAGTTCCAGGCCCGCCCCCTTCCTGATTTTTTTTTAAGTCTTTAAGTTCTTATATACATGGAAGGGGCCCTAAGGAGGCAAAATAACACTCATGAAGAAAAGGTCCCTGTCCCAATGTAAGAGTTAACTATAAAGCTACAGTAATCAAAACAGTATGGTGCTAGCATAAGAACAGGCCACAACGCAATGAAATAGAGTGGAGTATCCAGAAACAAATCTAAACCTTTATGGGCAGTTGGTTTTCCACAAGGGTGGCAAAGGCCATTTGGTGGAGAAAGAACGGTTTCTGTAACAAAAAGTAGGGGACGAGCCGGGCGGTGGTGGTGCACGCCTGTAATCCCAGCACTTGGGAGGCAGAGGCAGGCGGATTTCTGAGTTCAAGGCCAGCCTGGTCTACAGAGTGAGTTCCAGGACAGCCAGGGCTATACAGAGAAACCCTGTCTCAAAAAACAAAAAACAAAAAACAAAAAACAAAAACAAAAACAAAACAAAAAAAAAAAAAGTAGGGGACAACTGGGCATCCACACCCCAAACAGTGAAGTTGGACATCTGCCTTGCTCTACACAGAATTAACCAGAACAAAGCAATGAGGTAGGTGCAAGGCTAAAGCTGTAAAACTCCCCCATTCATGTGTGTATTTATTTAAATCAGTGTACAAAGCCATTTCCACGCTCACTCTGTTTGGTTGATTGTCCTCTGTCACTTCAGCCCCGTCCCTTGGCATTGTCGTAGTCCTTCAGTGGTCCCCACTTTTGCTTTCATTTCTCTGTATTCTATGACCTCCCCTCCCTTAGGGCATCATTTCCCTTTATCACTGTCCCTCGCAGCCTGTGCTCACCCCACATGTGTCCACATACAGAAAATGTGGTATTTCCTTTTGAATTTGAGTTAGTTTAATACAACAATTCCCTGTCAATGTCATGATTTCATTGTTCTTCGAAGCTGGATAAGAGTCCATTGTTTAAATGCACTGCATTTTTCTTTCTTTTTAAAATGTGTGTGTGTGTGTGTGTGTGTGTGTGTGTGTGCACACGTGTGCGCATATGTGCACGAGTGAGCGTGCATGTGTGTGCATAGGCACTTAGAGGCCAGAAGAGATGTCAGATTCCTCTGAGCTCTAGGTGCATGCATTTGCAGGGTGTTAGGGTTGTTACAGGGGACCCTGGGGTCTGAATTCCCATCCTCATGATTGCACAGCAATCTCACCAGCCCCCATATTTGCTTTATTCATTCATCTGTTGATGGGCATTTAAGCTGATTCCACTTCTTAACTATCATGAACAGCCCAGCAATAAACATAGCTATGAAGATATCTCTGTGCTGGGACTTAGTCTTTTGTGAATGTACCCGGGAGGTGTTTTACTGGTGCATATGGTAATTTGTTGTTGTTTTTTTAAAGTCATATATTGCTTTCTTTTGTGTTTGCACCAGTTTACATATCTGCAGAGGGAATCTCTTGTGCAATGTGTGGAAGCATTCATCTGTCAACAGAAACACTTATAGCCAATGAGCTAAGGCAGGCTTAGAAGGTGGGACATCTGGCAGAAACAAGAGATAGGATTCTGGGAAAGTAGTCAGGCACGGAGGTTCACTGGGGAACACTAATGGAGACAGATTTATGAAACCGAGGACCAGGTAACCAGCCATGTGCCATAGCTTAGAATAGAATAATGGGCAATTGGGTTAGGGGCTAGCTGGGGAACAAGTCAAAGCTATTAGCCTAGACATTTATTCATATATAAGAAGTCTCAGAGTCCTTATTTCTGGGAACGAAGTGGCTGGGTGGAAAAACATGCCAACCATGCACATCGACAATAAATAAGAGGCTGTTTCTTTCACATTTCTGCATTCTTGCCTACAGTTTTGGTAATTTGATTTCTTGACATTAGCCATTCTGAAGGAGGTAAGATCAAGTCTCGAAGCAGATGTCATATGAATTTTCTTTAATGGCTAAGTATGTTGAACACTTGAAGATATATTCTTTTGGACATTGGTAGCTATATGTTTTCTCTTTCAGACTGACCTTAGCTGTACCCCAGAGGATCTGGTAGGTTATGCTATCATTTTAAATCATTCCGGAGATATTTTAATTTCCTTCCTGATTCTTCAGTGATTTAGTGTTTATTCAAAAGTGTCTGTTCATTCTTCAGGAGTTGGCGAGTCTCTCTTGCAGAGGATTTCTAGTTCTATTTCATTGTGGGTTGATAAGATACAAGGGATTTGTTCTCTCTCTCTCTCTCTCTCTCTCTCTCTCTCTCTCTCTCTCTCTCACACACACACACACACACACATTAAGGCTTTTTTTGTGGCATATAAAATGAGTGACTTTAGAAAAGGTTCTATGAACCACTGAAAAGAGTGTGTATTCCCTGGCTGTTGGACGGAATAGTCTATAGCTATCTGCTAAATCCATTTACCTATGATGTAACTGAAGTCTGGGTTTCTTTGTTGGTGTTTAGCTTAGATGACCCATCTGAAGGTGACACTGAGAGTCTCCTTGCTGTGTCAGGAACCTTCTTGCTTTTCATGCCTTTTAGAATTTGCTTGAGGAAATTGGGAGCCCAGGATACAGTACATAAGTATTTGTAATTGTTATTTCTCCTTGTTGAATAGCTTCTGCTTGACATTTTTTGCTTAACAGCATTTAGCATTGTTTACTGGTTTTGTAACTTTGATATCTTGACTATGATATTTTACAAGAAGTTTCTTCTCTGGCCATATCTGTTTCGGGTCCTATATGCCTCTTGTGTTTGCATGTCTATTTATTTTCTGGGATTGGGAAATTTTCTGCTATCATTTAATGGAATTAATTTAGGTTTTATTTCAGCTCCTAACTCTAGTCTATGGATTTTTAGGTTTGATCTTTAGGACATAGCCTAGAGTTCTTGGAAGTCCCGAGTCATATTCTTTTGATTTGATTTGATTTGATTTGATTTGATTTGATTTGTCTTTTTCAGCCCTGACTGTTCTGGACTTACTCTAAGCTGGCCTTGAACTAATAGAAATCCACCTGCCTCTGCCTCCAGTGTGCTGGGATTAAAGGTGTGCGACACGATGCCTGGCTAATTTTTTCTTTATATATGTCTAGTGCATTGTTGTCTCAGTCTTGTCTGCCATTCTTGAAATTCATTCTTCTGAACCTCAATTTCCTTGCTGAATTCACCCCCCAAGTTTAAGTTCCTTCTCCAAGTTATTAACTATTTCATGCACATAAGAAGTTTCTCATCTAGGTCCTGAATTGTTTCCTTACTTTATCCATCTCATTATTTGAGTCGTTTCTATGGTCACTGATACTTTAAAAATTAAGGCCCTCAAGGTCTTTTCCTGGCAGTTACGTTGTTTCATGATCTTTTTGTTGTGAGCTTGTGGAGGTGTCAGAATGGAATGAAAAACTAAAGCTCTTAGATGAAATAGACCACACCTTCACAGCCCAACATATGGCAGTGGAGAGTTAAACTTGAGGCCAAGATCATAACACACACACACACACACACACACACACACACACACACACACAAGATGTTCTTTATAGCATATTATATTTTTAAGAATGTAAGCCATGTAGTGTGTGCTGCTGTCTGCTGCACTCAGGAAGCAGATGCAGGAGGATCATGAATTAAGGCCAGCCTGGGCTACATATTGAGGCCCTATATCAAAAATGTGAAAGGATAAGCTTCAGAATGGAGAAAATATTTATAATACCTTTAAAATTTTCCATTTAAGGGACCGGAGAGATGGCTCAGCAGTTAAGGGCACTGACTACTCTTCCAGAGGTCCTGAGTTCAATTCCCAGCAACCACATGGTGACTCACAGCCATCCGTAATGGGATCTGATGCCCTCTTCTGGTGTGTCTGAAGACAGCTACAGTGTACTCACATACATAAAATAAATAAATAAATCTTTAAAAAAGAACTGTGAACTAGTAAGCCATTGTCTTAAAAAAAACTTTTTTCCATTTATTTAGTTAGTGTGTGTGTGTGTGTGTGTGTGTGTGTGTGTGTGTGTGTAATACATGTGTACCACTAAGCATTGTGCAGAGGTCAGAGGACAACTTCCAGGAGTTAGTTGTCTCCTTTTATCTTGTTGATCCTGGCGATCAAACTTAGGTCTTCAGGCTTGGTAGGAGGAACCTTTAACTGATCCATTTCATTAGCCTCAAACTTTCTATATCTAATAATGGTTCAATATCAGCTAGCCTGTATAAAAATTGTGTAATAATTCAGTAATAAAAGATAAGTGACCCAATTTGAAAAATAAGGCCCAGGAGTATAACTCAGTTGGTAGAGTATGTGTTTTATATTCATGAAGCACTGGGCTGGGTCCCTAGCACCTTGCAAATAAACAAATATAAATAAATAAGCACAAAGTTTTTGAGTTGGTATTTCTCCAAAGAAGATATTTGAACAACCAAAAAGCAAATAAAACATCAAACATCACTGAGGATATGCATATTGAAACCATGAGATACCAGTTTATCTTCTCAAGGATGGCTGTCCTAAAAAGACGGATGGTGTGAGGGTTGAATGAGTAATGTGCCCACAGACTTAGACATTTGAACCTGGGTCCCCAGTTGGTTGCTCTGTTTCAGGCTTATGCCACTGGAGGAGGACTTTGGGAGTTTAAAGACTCACGTATTCCTCTGCTTCCTGTTTGCAGTTCAAAATGTGAGCCCTTAGCTTCCTACATCTAAGCCTTCACTCCAGCCTCACAGATTCTAACCATCTGCAACTGTAAGCCCAAGAACGCTCTCTCTTCTTTAAGTTGCCTTAGTCATGGTAAGTTTTATCATAGCAATAGAAAAGTAACCGATGCAGATAGTAAAGCGTATTGGTAATGATGTGGAGAGTAAATTCTTTATACGCTTCTGGTAGGTAATAGAGTGGCATTTTGAAAAACAGTCTGGCTATTCTTCAAAATGTTAGCAGAGACTGGTCTATAAAACCAACGATCCCTATCCAGGTATATGTCCCTGATGAATGAAAGTGTATCTCCATATAAAATATTTTTCATGACTATCTCTAGCTCTTTAACCACAATACCTACAAAGTAGAAACAGCTCCAAATGTCCAATAATTACACTAAATAGACAAATGAATGTGGTATATCCATTCAATGGAATGTACTTCAGTCATGAAAAGGAACAAAGTATGGGTACATGTCACAACATGGATGAAACCTGAAAGCAAGCAAAGGACACCAGATACAAAACCAGCGATGAAACACCCAGAACAGGCTAGTCCGCAGAGGCAAAAGCAGATTATTGGTTGCCGTAAGTTTAGGAGAACAGAAAAGAAAACGGTTGCTAACGGATACAAGGTACCTTTGGGGAGTGATGGGAATGTGCTGGAGCTAGCGACAAAGCCACTAAAGCTGTGCACACACTAAGCCCACAGGGTTATAGCTTTGTTGTTGTTTTATTAAGACAGGATTTCTTAAGACAGGATTTCTCTGTGTAGCCCTGGCTGTCCGGACAATCACTCTGTAGACCAGGTTGGCCTCAAACTCAGAGATTTGCTTGCCTCTGCTTCCCAAATGCTGAGATTAAAGACATGTAATACCACTGCCTGGCTGAATCGTACACTTTAAAACTGTGAGTGAAAGGGCTGGAGAGATGGCTTAGCAACTAAGGGAATCGGCTGCCCTTTCAGAGGACCTGAGTTTGATTCCTAGAGTCCACATGGCAGCTGACAGCTGTCTTAACTCCAGTTCCAGGGGATCTGATGCCTCTGTTGGTACTGGGCATACATAGTGTGCAGACATACATGCAGGTAAAACACCCGTATATATAAGGTAAGTAAATAAACAAAACATTAAAAAGCTTAGTGGTTAAAAAGGTAAAAATAATGAATATGTGTTGATGTAGGTCTGGAATCTTAGCTATTTGAGAGATTGCAACAAAGAGATAGTAAGTTCAGAGTGAACCTGGGCTGTAGAGTGAGTTCAAGGCAAATGAGAGCCTTCAAAATGGAAAGTAAGAGGAAAGATGGGACTCTGATGCATGCTAGAGCACTGGTGCACCATGCGAGAGACCCTGGATACAACCCCTGGAATTTAGTAAGTGCTAGATGTGAATTATATCTTGAGAGTGAATGTAGCCAATTCATGAGTAATTCACTCTGGCTTGAGAAGAGTTTGTAAGTTGAGATGAAGGTATATAGGTGAGAAAGGCTTTGGGGCTCAGTCTGGAGAGGGGGTGGCTTAGATTGTGTCTTAGGACCCTGATCACTTTTCTGAGTACAATGACTGAGAAGGGTAACACTCCAGCACTGTCCATGGTGCTGACCTTCAGGGCTTTTGTCCTTGTAAACCCCCTCTAGGATTGGCTTCGCCTAGGGGCTCTTATGTTGGTCCTGTGATCTGTCATACCAAGCTCTGGCCCCAAGGCAGTCTCTCAGTGATTACCTGCCTCTGATGCAAGAGCTCGCCGACTTTTTAATAACTCCCATCGCTCCTCTGCCCTCGGCAGCCTGAGCCCGTCTTCATCCCAAGAATTAAGACTAACTTTTGTCCCCAGAGGAATTGTCCTTAAGGATAATCCTCTATGTTCTGGCCTGAGAGACGGACAGAAGAATGGGGCTGTAGGAGAAGGATGGGTAGAAGATGAAGGCTCTGAGTCTCCTTGGTCATGTGGGCTGGAGGTAGGTGGTGGCTTCCCGTGGTCTTTCCCATGGCTGAGTCATGACCGAGAGACTCCGGATAAAGCCGATAGTGAGACCAGCCCAGGGCAGAGGGAAAGGTATGCCGAAGTCACCAGTCAAGAATCCTGGAGGAAGGAGATTTGGAGAATAGTTTTATCTGGAGCTAAGACTTTTGCCTATACCAGTTTATGTTGGGAAAAATTTAGGATAGAGGGCGGGAGGGAAGGCAAAATATAGACAGAGTCCTCTCCCCCAGTGCCCACATCCATACAGGAGCTTCGCCCCACACCCAGAGAAAAGGCAGCTCTCTCACTTCCCACTCTCCGATATTCCCTTTTTAATCTTCTCTGGTCCCACTTTCCTCCTCCTGCCTCTCCACCCTCCTACTCACCCCAGATTTCCATTCCCTCTCCATGGCCGCTCTTCTGCTTTTAAATCAGTATCTACTCAACCTGTTACTGCTCCAAGGGTGGTCACATGCCAGGTTCATCCCTGTGTGGCGAACTCACTTCTCTTCTCCTCTTTCAGTGCTGTGTAGACTGATTTCCTAAGGGCCATCCACTGGTACCCACATCCCTCCCCATCTGCAGCCCCTCCGAGCCTGTTCTCTTGCTCCTACGGGTGGAGGAAGCATTGCAAAGACTCTTAGGGCTTTGTGGGAGAAATGTTGACCTCGCAAAGGCAACGCTTGTGCTTTCCCAAACACCCGTGTGTTAGGAACAAGGACCCTTGTCTTCTTTCCAGGCCCCTTCATCCATTCTTCAGCTTCCAGGGGTTTGGCCCATTTCAACACTTCAGCCACCACAGAGTAAGCATCCTCTCTGTGAGAGGCTGTGTACACTGGGCACCATGTGCTGGCTGGCATATTGGCCTCACATTGAGATTATAATACATGAGGTGACAGAGACAGCCTCATGGAAAAATACTGACATGGGGCAATCTTCTAGAAGACCTGGAGACTCCTAAACCTTCAGAAAAGGGTGTGATTCAGATGACTGAGAAGGACCAGACAGCATCCACACACGGGGCACTGTTACCTGAGGGACCTTGGAGGAGCCCAGCTCTGATGACACTGACATGTCTTAGAGGAAAACAAAGAAGAGAGTGGTAGTTCTGGGTGCAGATTCTGATTCCAATTTAGATCTGGCTCTGCTAGTCATTCTCAGTGTGACCTGGGGCAGTCATTTACTCCTGGTAAGCTTCAGTTTATGTATGCATCAAGATAATTCATTGTATTTCCTATACATTCATTATAAGCACTTAATAAGGGAAGTTCAGAATGCTTCTGAAATATTTAGCATAGTACCTAACACACAGGAAACACCCTATAAATAAATACTGATGAGTATTACCATAACAATAAATGATTGTGATTACTACTAAGGTGGCAGATTACTCTAGAGAGATGGGGCGCTCTCTAGAATAGATGTGAGAACACGCCTGGAATTCTGTCTAAATGTCAGCTCTTTCCTGCAGACAATAAACAGCTTTGGAATTCTTCGGAAGACATTTTAAATTAAATGGGGAAGGTATCTCTTGAGAAATTGACTGCATACTATATATTACAGTGTGAATTAAAATGGAGCACAATCTGGAGGCAGGAATCCTCCCGGGAGCCTAGCTCAGTAAGTCAGGTGGGAGGGATAACTGGTCAGTGATTTCAAAAGAAGAGCTATTCTGCTCTAAAGAGAGTCTGTGCAGAATCCATATGTGCCTGTCTGGGTGAGGGGCTAGGAGGTGAGACAGGAGAGCCAGAGATGAATTTGGGTTGAAGACGAGGAGTGAGCGTGAGCATAGACAGATGAGGACAGTGGGCCCTCATGGAACAGGGCTGCTAGGAGAAAGGTCAGGGCTGCAGCCCTTAAGGCTACTCTGGGAAGTGTGTGTGAGAGGGGGAAATGGCTGCTTCTGCAGTGGGGACTTGCTGTCTTCTGTTCTTTATTCTTATAGCTTGGTGTGTGTGTGTGTGTGTGTGTGTGTGTGTGTGTGTGGTGTGTGTGTGTGTGTGTGTGTGTGTGTGTGTGTGTGTGTGTGTGTGTGTGTCTTACACACACACTTCTCTCCTCCCTCATCCCCTCTTTCCACTCCTCTCCTGTTGGTGTCCTGGGGTTTCCCATCTTTGTACTCAGGACATCTTTCCTCAGGACAGGACTGAGCTGACAGGCTGGTGTTGAGCAATGCTGAGAAGTCTTAGGCTCTCCCCCTGACTCCCTTTGTTCTCTTACTGTGATGTGTGTGTGTGTGTGTGTGTGTGTGTATGTATATATATATATATATATATATATATATATAAACAAACACATATATATGTATTTATATGCATGTATATATTTCTTTTGTTGTTGTTGTTGTTGTTTTGTTGTTGTTGTTGTTGTTTTTTCCCGAGACAGGGTTTCTCTGTGTGGCCCTGGCTGTCCTGGAACTCTGTAGACCAGGCTGGCCTCAAATTCAGAAATCTGCCTGCCTCTGCCTCCCAAGTGCTGGGATTAAAGGCATGTGTCACCACCGCCAGGCTTATATATTTCAATATATATATTTGCTAAGTGGAAATCTCACCATTTCTAAACTACCAGAAATGAGAAAAATTAGTAAAGGAGAAGAAATATTTATCTGTGAAATCAGTTCCTTCAACTGTATATAAACACTAGCCACCGCTGTTAGCATTTTGATTTTATAACATTTTAACAAAATGTCAGCCAGACATGGTGACCCCTGCTTGCAATCCCAGCACTCAGATGGTCCCTGGTTTGAGGCTAGCCTGATTTACATCCAGGCCAGGGCTTCACAGTGAGATCCTGTTTCAAAAATCACTTCAAAGCCGGGCGTGGTGGCACATGCCTGTAATCCCAGCACTTGGGAGGCAGAGGCAGGCGGATTTCTGAGTTCGAGGCCAGCCTGGTCTACAGAGTGAGTTCCAGGACAGCCAGGGCTACACAGAGAAACCCTGTCTCGAAAAACCAAAAAAAAAATCACTTCAAATGCTAAAAATGTTTTGTAACTATTTCTTTATAAAATAATACCAATACATAATAAACTAAAATCCTATACAACCAAATTTCATTTTAGAACATGAATTTATCATACCTAGAATTTTATCACATGGAGATGTCATGTTTTATTTTAGCAATGTATTGTACATGGTTATTTACATTGCTTGTGGCTTAGTCAAATTATAAGTACTCTGTGGGGAATGTACTTATTCTTAAATATACGATTTTAGAATTAGCTTTTATTGTTCTGACAAATACCTAGGAAAGAATCTAACAAATGTGTGGATGTGGTTATATTTTGAGCTATGGTTGGACCACAGTGATTTGTATTTTTCTAAATTCTCACAGTGTGGAGGAGTCCAAGTTTTTTTTTTTTTTTTTGGTTTTTCGAGACAGGGTTTCTCTGTGTAGTCCTGGCTGTCCTGGAGCTCACTCTGAAGACCAGGCTGGCCTTGAACTCAGAAATCCGCCTGCCTCTGCCTCCCAAGTGCTGGGATTAAAGGCGTGCGCCACCAACGCCCGGCGGAGTCCAAGTTTTCAAACCTATCCTGCCAATGCAATAACCCAAGGCATGCATTTCTCTTATTATACTTGAATTTCTCGGGCAGTTGGTGAATTGCAGGTCAATCTTAACTACTTTTCCATAGGTAATCAGAAGCCCTGAATATCTTTAAAGACAAAAGCTGAATCTCTTGGTGGCCTGCACTGGTCTCAGGACAAGGCGTTTGCCACAGGCGTGGTCATCATGGCTGGTTCTCAGGAACAGAAGGGAGTCCGTTTTTACTAGCAGGTAATTACTGTGAGTGGTGCGGGCACTCGGGAGTGAAGAGCAACAGTAGGCACTTTCACTTGTGAATAACTGATTTTATGGATTTGGTACATTGTAAATAAATCTTACATATTACATCTAGGAGCACTGCATCTTAGCTGTCTGTCATCTTATCTAGGAGATACAATTCCATCACGGGTTACTTCATTTTCAGATCTTTTTATCACGACCTATGTATAGTTTATTTAAAGTAAAAATTCCAAGTAATAGAGACATAAATATCAAAATTAGAGTACCTCTGAGGTCTTTCATATTTAATAAAAATGTGCGTGTGGTATGCATATACTTGTAGGCTCACACACACATGTGCATGTGTGTGTGGAGGTCAGAGGTCGACATCTTTCTCCATCACTCTGGGTGACGGGGCTCTAAAGTCTGGTCCTTGCACTTGAAGCACAAACAGCTTATCCACCAAATAATTTCTCTATAGCCCTCATCTTATTTCTCTAAATTTTATTTTGTCTTTCTGTGGTGGTGGTGTTTCATGATGTATCTGTGTAGGGCGCGTGGTACACATGGTCAGAGGACAACTTTGTGGAGTTAGTTCTCTCAGAAGTTTGCGTAGGTTCCCGGGACCAGTCTTTGGTCACCAGGCTTACCACAAGTTTGTTGCCCACTGAGCCATCCTACCAACCCTCAGCTCCTTCTTTTCCTCTTCCTCTTCCTCCTCCTCCCATCCTCCCTTTTCTCTTGGTTTTTGAGACAAGGTTTCTCTGTGTAGCCCTGGCTGTCCTAGAACTCATTCTATAGACCAGGCTGGCCTCGAACTCAGAGATCCCCCCTGCCTTCAGGAAGCATTGCTTAAACGGGCCTGTGCTGAGAGTTGTGGAAACCACGGGGTAAGCAGCCCGAGCCATCCTGAACCATTGCTTTTACAGAAACACTTGAGGATCAAGAATGTCACATGATTATTATCACAACAATATTTAGGGGATTGTTATGCCTCATAGATGTACATAATCTTAAAGAGAACTGTGTTTGATATTTCCCACTAGTTGCCCTTCACCATACTTGGATTTGACTTGTAATTATGTATATATTTCTGGGTGGGTTTGTATGAGTATGTATGCGTGCAGTGCCTACAGAGGCCTGGAAATCCCTTGGAGCTGGAGTTATAGGCTGGTGTGAGCCACTCCATGTGAGGTCTGGGAACTGAACTTGGGTCCTCTGTAAGAGCAAGAAGAGCCTTAAACTGCTGAGTCATCTCTTCAGGCCCCATACGTAAAAATGATAAGTGTCACAAAGAGTGCCTAGCATGATGTGTCTATAGAACATTTGCATAAGTTTTAAATACATAGTACAAGAGTCTCAGTAAGATTGGTATTTGGCCTGAGCTTCTCCAAGTCGCTCAACATCAAACACACATACATACCATCAGAGAAGCACAGAAGTAGAAAAATACAAACCATGTGAATCATCCCAGTTCATGAGCCCCAGATCATCTTCCTGCCTCCACTTACATCTGACTGTGTGCACCCCAATTTCTTTACTGTGTTGGGGTTTGTTGTTGTCGGTGTTGGGTTTTGGTTTTCCAAGGCAGCGTTTCTCTGTGTAGGTCTGGCTGTGCTAGAACTCCCTCTGCAGACCAGGCTGGCCTCAAACTCACAGAGATTGGCCTGCCTCTGCCTCCCAAGTGCTGGGATTAGAGGAGTGTGCCACCACCACCAGGTTCACAATTTCTTTCTTTCTTTCTTTCTTTCTTTCTTTCTTTCTTTCTTTCTTTCTTCTTTTTTCATTTTTTTTCTTTTTTTTTCTTTTTTGTTTTTCGAGACAGGGTTTCTCTGTTGTAGCCCTGGCTGTCCTGGAACTCACTCTGTAGACCAGGCTGGCCTCAAACTCAGAAATCCGCCTGCCTCTGCCTCCCAAGTGCTGGGATTACAGGCATGCGCCACCACCGCCCGGCTCACAATTTCTTATAGTGAACA
>OZ030015.1:73869956-74102456 GCA_964023405.1 Apodemus agrarius | reverse complement strand
CTTCAAACGCTGCATCTCCATGTCTGATGGCAAAGCGGTCTCTTCAGATCCTCAACTCCTGCAAAATCTTTGACTGCAACAAGGTTCTTTCTCTTGGGCTGGTTCCCCTCCCTGTTGGCAGCTTTCCTTGGCAGGCATCCTGTGGCTCTGGCATCTTTAACATCTTGGGGTCCCCAAGCCAACTTCAGCTTTGCGATTTCTTGTTTCAGTGTCTGGGATCCACACATGATTTTCTTTGCTCCTCCAAAGGGCTGGTGTCACCTCTCCAGCTCTGACCTCTGTAGCGCTCTAAATTCAGGTTGATCCACTCCACTGCCACTGCTGTTCTTGGTGATCATCCCATGGCACTGGCATCGCTAATACATTGGGGTCTTCCTTCGCTACTAGGCTTCACCAATAGCCTCTCAGAGACTCTATTCATGGTGACAAGCCTCAACTCTTTCACATGACCCCTTAAGTCCTGGGCTCTCAACTACAACTGAGACTGCATTTTTACCTTCCATATTCTGGAAGGACATGGAACTCTCTGTGTACCTAATGATGACCTTACACTTCTGTCCTCCGGAGTGCTTGGATTAGAGACATAGACCACTATGCTTGGCTTATAAGGTATGAGGGATTAAACCCCGGACTTCCTGCCAAGTAGGCAAGCACTCTACAAACTGAGCTACAGTACCAACCCTTAAGAATTTCATTTAGAGATTCTGTAAAGCCCCGGAAGGACGCCTTTTTCCGTATCTCATTCCAAATTATCATTCTGGAAGCTTCTGATAAAATGCCTGATCTGATGGGCTGTGGAGACCTCCAAGTGTCAAGGCCTAATCACACAGAACTTCCAGCAAGCATTTGAGTGATCTGATTTGAATACTAATGTCTGACCACAGACCACCAGGCAGATTAAGGAAACTTGCACCAGATACTAAAGTAAGACAAAAGTAAGACACTGGCAGGAAAAGAATCAGGGTGTGGTGGCTCATGCCTTTATTCCAGCACTTGGGAGGCCGAGCCAGGGAGATCTCAGTGAGTTTAGAGGCCAGCCTGGTCTACTTAGTGAGCTTTAGGACAGGCAGGACTACTTAGAGAGACCCTGTCTCAAAATGAAACAAAAACCAAAAACAAACAAACAAACAAAACAAAAAAAACTAAGCAAAAAAATAAATAAGCAAAACAAAAAGAAAAAAGAACGATCAGCAATTAAAGGAAATAAAATACTACATCTTTAAGATGTTTCTAATTGAACTTTTTATTTTGAAATGATTGTATCGGCCTCTGTAAGGCATAATAAAGAGCTCTCTACTATAAATTTTACCCAATTTCTTCCCAGGGGAACTGCTACAGACTGAGTCTTTGCTGACCCCACAAAGTCATGTGTTGGAACCAAGTCAAACTCAGATGTCTTGTGTGTTGTGGGGACTTTGCTAGGTGTCTAGATTACTTCATATCATGAATGTAGCCTGTGATCCTACAGGAGACCCTGGGGAGTCTCTCACTGCTATGGGGACACAGGGAAAAGCAGCTGTCAGGAAGCCACGAAGCTGACCTGCTAAGACGCTAATCTTGCCCTCAGACTTTTCCCACTGGGAGAACAATGAGAAATACATTTATATTCCATACTAAGGCCCAACCTATGGCACACTGTTGCAGGAGATCAGTCAGACTAAGGCATCTTGGCAACTTCTCATATAATATGAGCAGTTCAGTAATGCTGCAGTCAAAACCTGGGTTGGCTACTTTATTTACTATAATTAATAGTCACAAATTCATGAATAGAGATTGGAATGCTACTTTAGAAATGCTCAATCAGAAATTGAGAAAAAAATTCTTAGAAATTAGAAATATGGTTTGTAAAATGCTATATTTTCCTTAGATACTCAGAGAAGCATCTTCCATTGCATAAGATTTACTCAAAAAAATTCACTCCTATTCTTCACACTGAAAGGGGCGATCCTGCTCCAAGCCAATGCCTGCCTGAGGATTGCCGGCCCCACCCACTCTCCTCCTTGACCCAGGTAAGGATTCTCAAATCGTGGCATGCCCCCTGCACACGCCTATTCCTGGAGACTATGAGTCCCAAGTACTTGCCCAGGTAGCCACACCCGCTCCTGCCACAGCCTTCCCTAAACTCTGTCACCAAGGGACCAACTGCAGAACTCGGTGATCTGTCCACAGGATCAGCGTTGGGCTCTGAAGGTTCACCTAGCCCTCGCTGAGCTAAGACCTTCTGACAGTCTGTCTGTAAATCAACACTGAGTTGATAGAAAAGAACCCCAAGCATCATGCTGCTGCCCCGAAACCTGGCAACAAACAGATCCAAACACCCACTCAACAAAGGTGAGACAAGACATCCATGCCCTGAAACACAACCGGTGATCAACCTTTAGATGGCTGGGTGCACTGCAAAGGCACAAGCCACATAAACAACCAGATGGAAGGTCTCTTCCGGAAAAGTGAGTGCTCCCAGAATAATGTTCCCTGGGAAAAGCAACTTAGACATCACACAAGACAACGACTTTACAACAGTAACACACACTTCCAAGACTCTCAAAGAGGGTGTGAATCGGTGAAAGAAGGAGTATCTCAAAAACACAAACACTTGAATAAAATAAGGAAGCAAGTTGATACATGAAAAGAGAATTTAATAAAGAGAGAGAATTCCTGAAGAAAATCCAAATTGAAATGTATCCTGAAATGAAGATTTTAGTGAGTCAGATCCTGAATGAAAGCAAGGGGCAAGGGGTCAATGGGTCAGTGGGTCAATGGGGAACTTCAGGAATAGGTTGCATTGAGTGGGAGAAAGAATATCAGGTCCAGAGGACAAGATGGAGGGACTGGATTCTCCATCAAAGGAAACGTTCACTCTAAAAGAACCACAAAGGGGATGTGTAGGGACTCCGGGACACTATAGGAAGGTGTGATCCTCTTTTCGTTCCTGGAGTCCGGGAAGAACTCTCACGGTTTCTACATTACGTCAAGTACACAATGCCCGTCAATTCCATTGCATCAACTCTTCAAGATGAGAACACAGGCGGATTTCCTGTACAAGTCTCCTATCTAAAGAGACTGATAGTTCAAGTGAAAGACTCCCAGCACTTTAGAGACAGCGAGAGTAGACCCAGCTGCGGGTAGTAAACCTATCGTGTCACTGTGGCTGGTAAACTGTGGGGCACGATTTGTCAGGCTCTAAGGTTCTGTAATAGTATACAAACAATTCCCTCCCCCTCCCGTGATTTTACTAACATCTATTTTGATTCAGCACAAATGAAGAAAGAAAGAAAAAAAATAAGTAAAGAAGGAATCATCTAATTAGTTATCCTTAATGGTGTTAATAGATCTGTGTGTTGTGCTGGTGAGCAGGCCAGTGCCTGCTCCATGGAACAGGTGGGCCAGCGACAAACTTCTACAAATACAAAGTCTTGGTTTTACCATTGACCCGCTGAATGAGAAAGGCTGGGCGGGGCACACCAATCTGCTTACCAGCAAGCCCTCCAAGTGATCCTCTCAAGGGCAACACCATCAGGCTAAGAAACAGGAACAGAGTAGATAATAATAGAGTCAGGTTCTGGTAGAACTCCCAGCCACTTTCTGTTGACATTAGAACATGTTTTACTACAGCCCGGCGTGGTGGCGCACACCTGTAATCCCAGCGTTTGGGAGACAGAGGCAGGCGGATTTCTGAGTTTGAGGCCAGCCTGGTCTACAGAGTGAGTTCCAGGACAGCCAGGACTACACAGAGAAACCCTGTCTTGAAAAAACAAAACAAAACAAAAAACAAAACAAACAAAAAACAAAACAAAAACAACAACAAAAAAGAACGTGTTTTACCTAGGATCAGGGTCTGGTGAAGGGGCTGGAGACGCCATGTTGGGCCGGGAAGGTGGCAAGAAGAAGCCCCTAAAACAATCCAAGAAGCAGGCCAAGGAGATGGACGAGGAAGATAAGCCTTTCAAGCAGAAACAGAAAGAGGAACAGAAGAAACTCGGAGGAGCTAGAAGCCAAGGCCCAGGGAAGGGCCACCTGGCCACAGGTAGAATTAAGAAATCTGGTAAAAAGTAAGCTGTTCCTCACATCTGGGGTGATGGTGAGCCTCCTCTCCCATTCCTATCTAAACATCTGGAACCCCTGCCATAAATAACATCTTTGCCACTACAGCTAGAATGAAGTGTTATCCTGTAATCTGTCCAACATCTGGATTCCCTGTCATAACATCTTTGCCACCTAATAGCTAGAATGAAGTGCTATCCTGGAGCCTGTTGTTGTACAATGTAATAAACTTTTGTATAAAAAACACAACAAGCCGGGTGTGGTGGCGCACGCCTGTAATCCCAGCACTTGGGAGGCAGAGACAGAGGCAGGCAGATTCAAGGCCAGCCTGGTCTACAGAGTGAGTTCCAGGACAGCCAGGACCACACAGAGAGAAATCCTGTCTCAAAAAACCAAAAAAAAAAAAAAAAAAAGAAAAGAAAAGAAAAAAAGAAAAAAGAAAACAAAACAAAAAACGCACAACAAAACAATGAATAAAGTGAATAGTGCAGTAGCTCACTGTCTCTAGTGTTCAGCAGTTCCTACCTCAGCTGTGAGTTTAAAGTGAACCGGGTCTGGAATCCCCCCAGAGCCTACTGCTCCATCTTCATTGTACTCTGAACTCTGTACCACTTTGAATTAAACCAACACATTTAAAAGCCAAAAAAAAAAAAAAAAAAAAAAAAAAGAATGTGTCTTACTTTTAAGCTTATGTGTATGATTTTTTTTTTTGCCTGCATGTATGTATGTGCACCACATGCGTGCCTGATGCCCACAGAAGGCAGAAAGGCGGGTAGAGGATAAGAGGGCTCCAGAGTCTCTGGAGGTGGAGTTAGTGATGACTGTGAGCCAGAATGTGGGTGCTGAGAATTGAACCTGGGTCCTCTGCAAGAGCAACAAGTGCTCTTGACTTCTGAGTCATCTCTCCAGTGCCTGTTGAAAACCTTGTTTTTTAAGGACAGAAAACCCTGAAGTACAAAAATCTCTAAAATTGTTCCTGTTCTTGGTTCTTCGGGTCCTCAAGGGAGACTTCTAAAAAGGTGTGTGTGTGTGGGTGCTTTGAGTTATAAAAACTTTTTAACAAGTCCCATCGCTGCTCAGGCCCCAGTGGTAATGAGCCCAGCTCTGCCTCCTGAATCCTGTCCAATAGGTTTCCCCACAGGACATTCCCTGTTTCTCTAGGGTCCACACATGCTGCCTGCATGAGCAGTGGCCAAGGACTGACTGGAGAGCTGAAGTCATAACAAAGGACCTCCCAGAGGGTGTAAGCCATATGGTCCACGCTGGGCTGAAGTATGGAGAGAGAAAGGGCTTTGCTCTCCCGCACACAGGTCAGCTGTTAGAAGGACCTTGTCGGTAGGTGAGAATGAGGGAGGGGCACAGACTTGACTAGAGTCAGCCTGAAGTGTGGGGGAGACTGGAGTACAGAGGGCATGGGGCTTGTGATGGTGCAATTAGGTGTTCCGGGTTCCGCGTGGAGCAACTAATCTTAGAACCAATGGGCCCTGCTGTTGGGAGGGAGGGTGCTGAGAGCAGAAGACAGAGAGGAAGAACTTTCACACAAGTCTCCTCAGAGTCTGCAGAGCAAGTAACCCTCCACACAAGTCTCCTCAGAGTCTGCAGAGCAAGTGAACCCTCCACACAAGTCTCCTCAGAGTCTGCAGAGCAAGTGACCCTCCACACAAGTCTCCTCAGAGTCTGCAGAGCAAGTGACCCTCCACACAAGTCTCCTCAGAGTCTGCAGAGCAAGGGAACCCTCCACACAAGTCTCCTCAGAGTCTGCAGAGCAAGTGAACCCTCCACACAAGTCTCCTCAGAGTCTGCAGAGCAAGGCCACTCCATGCTATTCCAGGAAGCTGGCAGATGTTGTGTGACCAACTAGTAAATCACAGTTGCTGTCACAGATGCTGTCACTGAGTTTGAGATCCGGTTAAGCAGCTGACAGGAACAATGGTTCAGTGTGGCCCCAGAGATGCTTGGGAAGTGTGGGTGGAGCCACGGTAGATGCCTGTGGGGGATGCAGAGAGGAGCCAGAGAGAAGGAGCATCTGGGTGTTTCTAGGTTGGATTCCTAGCAGACGTGATTTAAGGAAACAGGAATTCTCACCAAAATACAGACTTGGATGAAGGGACGGTATATGTGGGAACTATAAGTTCCTTAGATATCTATTGGTTCTTGGGTGACGGGGCACTGATCACAAAGCTGTGGTATATGGAGGTGACTCCTGTGGCCTGGCCAGTAATGCTGAAGCGTTGCACACACATGAGCAGACTTTTATTCTGTGAAGTTCATACGTGCAGAAATGTATGCAGCTTCTAGAGTTGGAGTATGCACCAGCATGTCTCCTGTTCCTTACTCACACATTGACCCATATTCACAGCCACAGTATGAGAGGAGGAGGGCGTGGGCCTGTGTGACCTGCTCCACCTCACACAGGGTTCCCCTTCACATGAAAGTCTTGTGTCTCCTGGTTCTGTCACATCCTCCAGATCACCTCATCTCCAGGCGCAGCATCTGTGGTCCTCCAGTTGGTTTCTTTATCCCAACCTCCTAACTCCAGCATCCTGGGCAAATCTCTGTCTCTGTCTCTGTCTTTGTGTCTCTGTCTCTGTCTCTGTCTCTCTCTCTCTGTCTCTCTCTCTCTCTCTGTCTCTCTCTCTCTCTCTCTCTCTCTCTCACACACACACACACACATACTCACACACTCACATACTATCTCTCTGTCTTCTGTAAATATGTCTCTCTCACAACTCCTGTTTTCACTGCTGTATGACTATGTCCCCCTCTCAAAATGTGGCACTTACTGTGTGACCCTTCTGCACTGGTGTGTGTGTGTGTGTGTGTGTGTGTATGTGTGTGTGTGTGTGAGAGAGAGAGAGACAGACAGAGACACAGAGACAGAGAGACAGAGACAGAGACAGAGACAGAAACAGAAACAGAAACAGAGAGAGTTGTGAGAGAGACATATTTACAGAAGACAGAGAGATAGTATGTGAGTGTGTGAGTGTGTGTGTGTGAGAGAGAGAGAGACAGAGTCAGAGACAGAGACACAGAGACAGAGACAGAGACAGAGACAGAGAGAGAATTGTTCAGAAAACATTGGCCATTGCCTCTGGGTTCTGTACCAACAACTTCTGAAGTTGGTATCAGCAGATGCCCTTGTCTGCCAGCAGCTGACTAAGCCAACGAGAGCAGCTCAGCTAAGGAGGCAAGCTCTGTCTCAGTCAGAAGACCCAGGACAAGCACTTTCCAGTTAGTTAATTCAGCACATCAAAAAAATGTTAGCCCTTCCAGTTTGGGCCGGTGCCCTGAGCACACCTTGGGTTCAAACTCCACAACGAATCCCACAACACCCAGAGGAAGCTCCACTCCCAGGTGCTCTAACATGCCCAGGATCCCAGGAGCTTGGTCACACCAGGATCTCAGGGTCCCAGGGGCAGCTTGACTCCCAGGAGCTTGGACCCATCCAGAGTCTCAGGATCCCAGGATCCCAGGATCCCAGAATCACAGGATCACAGAGACAGCTTGACTCTGAGAAGTTCTGACATGACCAGGATCACAGGACAGACAGGCTCCAGTCAGATACAGTGAGGGCAGGTAGCACTAGAGATAACCAGATGGCGGGAGGCAAATGTAAGAACATAAGCAACAGAAACCAAGGTTACTTGGCATCATCAGAACCCAATTCTTCCATCATAGCAAGTCCTGGATACACTGTCACACCGGAAAAACAAGATTCAGATCTAGAATCACTTCTCATGATAATGATTGAGCACTTTAAAAAGGACATAAATAACTCCATTAAAGAAACACAGATAAACAGTTAGAAGCCCTTAAAGAGGAGATACAAAAATCCCTTTAGGAATTACAGGAAAGCACAATCAAACAGGGGAAGGAAATGAACAAAACCATCTAGGATCTAAAAATGGAACTAGAAACAATAAAGAAATCACAAAGTGAGACAACCCTGGAGCTAGAAAACCTAGGAAAGAGATCAGAAGTCATAGATGCAAGCATCACCAAGAGAATACAAGAGATAGAAGAGAGAATCTCAGGTGCAGAAGATACCATAGAAAACATTGACACGACAGTCAAAGAAAACAAAAAAGCAAAAAGCTCCTAACCCAAATCATCCAGGAACTCCAGGATACAACCTGAAGACCGAACCTAAGGGTAATAGGCATAGAAGAGAGTGAAGATTCCCAACTTAAAGGGCCAGTGAACATCTTCAACAAAATTATAGAAGAAAACTTCCCTAACCTAAAGAAAGAGAAGCCCATGAACATAGAAGAAGCCCACAGAACTCCAAATAGACTGGACCAGAAAAGAAATTCCTCCTGTCACATAATAATCAAAACACCAAATACATTAAATAAAGAATATTAAAAGCAGTAAGGGAAATAAAGGCAGGCCTATCAGAATTACACCAGACTTTTCACTAGAGACATGAAAGCTAGAAGATCCTAGGCAGATGTCATACAGACCCTAAGAGAACACAAATGCCAGTCCAGGCTACTATACCCAGCAAACTCTCAATTACCATAGACAGAGAAAACAAGATATTCCATGACAAAACCAAATTTACACAATATCTTTCCACAAATCCAGCCCTACAAAGGGTAATAGATGGAAAACACCAGTACAAGGAGGGAAAGTACACCCTAGAAAAAGCAAGAAAGTACTCTTTCTTTCTTTCTTTTTTTTTAAATAAAGATTTATTTATTTTATGTATATATGCTCTTTTCAGACACAGCAGAAGAGGGTATTGGATCCCATTACAGATGGTTGTGAGCCACCATGTGGTTGCTGGGATTTGAACTCAGGACCTCTGGAAGAGCAGTCAGTGCTCTTAACCTCTGTGCCATCTCTCCAGCCCCAAAAGTAATCTTTCAACAAATCCACAAATCATAATTCCACCTCTAATAACAAAAATAACAGGAAGTAACAATCACTTTTCCTTAATATCTCTTCATATGAAAATTGATATTAATAACATATCCTAATCGATTGAAATTCAAAAATATGAGGAAGTAGAAATTTGTTGGCTTTCACCCAGAGGTCTCTCTAATTTGATAATTGGAGAAATATGTCCAATATTGTACAATCCATATACACTTTTTGCTAGTTTGTAGGTGACAGTGTCTTGCTGTGTAACACACAATGGTCTTGAAATCATACTTCTCCAATGTCAGCCTCTCTATTAATAGGATTGCTTATTTGATGTTTTTATGCTATAATATGGCTTTCAGAACATCTCACATATTTCAAAATTATTTATTCAACCAAAAGAAACGTAGACAATTGATTTGCGAGGTGGCTTGTAAGAGAACAGAGTGAGACTGAATGTTTTGCTTGATATTTATAATTATTGTATCAATTTTGAAGATGACCTTATAAGTTACCCTTTTTCTGAGATGAATGCTTTTCAAAATTATCACAGCCAATGAACCAGAATCTTACCCTGACCTAATGTCTGTGCCACCCTCCAAGCAGAACCATTGTACATTGAAACAGCTGATGAATGACTTCATGGATAGACCGTCTTAATACACACACCGTTTCTTAAATGAATGTAACCTGTTCCCTGTGGGCTGAGAGTGATGACAATCAGTCAAGTCAAATAGCTTTGACCATAGCAGGAAATATGTTTCCAAATAATTGTGCCTACAAGGGATCTTGGCACAGCAGAACTCTCAATTCTTAGCTTAGCTACCACTGTGGAGGTAACATCCTTTGGTGATGTGAGGGACATTGAAGTACAGCCTTATTACAACGAACTCCAATGTCTAAAAATTGTTCTTATTTTGTGTTTGTACCACAGTAAGAGCCAAGATTTTAAGCTCTATTAAAAATGAAACAAGCCGGGCAGTGGTGGCGCACGCCTGTAATCCCAGCACTCTGGGAGGCAGAGGCAGGTGGATTTCTGAGTTCCAGGACAGCCTGGTCCACAGAGTGAGTTCCAGGACAGCCAGGGCTATACAGAGAAACCCTGTTTCAAAAAAACAAAAACAAAAACAAAAACCAAACAAAAAAAAAAACAAAAAAACAAACAAACCAAAATCCCCAAAACCAAACCAAACCAAACCAAACAAAAGACAAAAAACAAACAAAAAAAAGCACTGGTGTCTTATAGGTTTCATCCTAGGGGCAGAGGTGGTCAGATATCAGTGAGTTCCAGGTCAGCTTGCTTTACTTTGAAAAACAAATTAAATGAATAAAAACGAATAAATGAAATAATTTGATTTTAAAAAACTTGGCTATAAAACCTGGTGTGGTGGTGTACACCTTTAATCCTAGCACATGGTGGAGGTGGGGGGTGTAGTTAGTTCTCTTAGTTTGAGTTTGGATCTCTAGCACCCATGTAGTCACTAAGTGGACATGCACTCTGCCTGTGATGCCAGTACTTGTCAGATGTAGTCAGCACACACACACACACACACACACACACACACACACACACACACCCCAACAGGCATTCATACCACACACAGACGCAAAGCCAAAACTGTTCAACATCATTAACCACCATAGAAATGCAAATTAAAACTACTTTGAGATTCCATCCCATAATTCCATCAACAGTCAGAATAGCTATTAACAAGAAAACAAGTCCCAGGCTGGGAGTGGCTTCCGCCTTTAATCCCAGCACTCAAGAGGCAGAGGCAGGCAGATCTTTGAGTTCGAGATTAGTGTGGTGTGCATAGTGACTTTCAGGACACCCAGGACTACAGAGTGAGACTGAGTCTCAACAAACAAATAAACAAACAAATAAAATTAAAAGAAAACAAGTCACAACAATGCTGGTGAAACATGGGGAAAGCAGGAACTTTACTGACTGTTGTAAGAATATAAAATGGGGCAACCCCTGTGGAAATTAATATAGAGCTTTTCATTTGTTTTGGTTTTGTTGTTGTTGTTTCAAGAAAGGGTTTCTCTGTGTAGCCCTGGCTGTCCTGGAACTCACTCTGTAGACCAGACTGGCCTCGAACTCAGAAATCCGCCTGCCTCTGCCTCCCAAGTACTGGGATTAAAGGCTTGAGCTACCACTGCCCGACAATATAGAGCTTTTCCAAAAAGCTAAAATATTGCTCTCTCTACCCCAAACCACTCAGAGATGGAGAGCTGGTCCCCCCTTCCATGCTGGCTGCAGCACCCCAGAGAGCAGCCCCTAAACCTTGCCTGGGCAGCACTGTAGACCTGGCTCTGGTAGTCTGGTGAAGGCCAGCCTGCCCAAGGGTGTGCACCTGAGAGAGCTGGCCCTGCCCTTCACCTGGGCAAAGCGAGAGAGCTGGGTCAGGTGCTGGAGAGCTGGGGGCTGACCAACTCAGCTACCAGGCAGGCGCAGGTCCAGGGCTATGAGTTGGCTCACCCCAGCATCTACCCCATCTGTGCTCTACTGGAGTGCTGAAGGAGCAGGTTGCTAGATCCAAAGCTGCGGGGTCTCCATGACATGGGGCAACAACAGGATGTCTGAGAGGAGGTCTGGTGGATCCAGTATTGCTAGTGTAACAGAAGCCAGAGGCCTCGAACCAGACCAACGAATGGCTCATTGCAATGCCTCATTTGCAAGTTAAGCTGTTTGGGCAAAAGGGATACTTTGTGACACGCCGTGCCACACACAGCTTCCATGGAGAGTTTTATTTTTATTTTTATTTTTATTCCTTTTGTGGGGGAGGTTGCAAGGGTAGAGTGTAAATATGGAGGGATGGGGAGGGAGATGAGTGAGGTTGTGGTGCATGACATGAAATTCACAAAGGATCAATAAACAGTGTTTTCTAAAAAAAAAGATGTTAAAGGGCTGGAGAGATGGCTCAGTGGTTAAGAGCACTGACTGCTCTTCCAGAGGTCCTGAGTTCAATTCCCAGGAAGCACACAGTGGCTCACAACCATCTGTAATGGGATCTGATGCCCTCTTCTGGTGTGTCTGAAGACAGCTACAGTGTTCTCATATACATAAAATAAATAAATCTTAAAAAATAGATTGACTGGGGGCTGGAGAGATGGCTCAGCGGATAAGAGCACTGACTGTTCTTCCAGAGGTCCTGAGTTCAAATCCCAGTAACCACATGGTGGCTCACAACCATCCCTAGTGAGATCTGATGCCCTCTTCTGGTGTCTGAAAACAGCTATAGTGTAACACCTTACATATAATAAATAAATACTTTAAAAAAATTAGATTGACTGTTTTTTTTTTTAAAAAAGATACTAGGACACAACTAAAGAAATCAAAATGAGAAACTGGAGAAAGAAGTAGAAACTTCAGAAAACCAGTGGCAATTCAAGAAAAAGAACACAACTTAAAAACTGTCTCTGTCTCTTCATCCTCAGTGTGTGTGTGTGTGTGTGTGTGTGTGTGTGTGTGTGTGTTTATGTTTTAAGACAGGGCTTCTCTGTGTAGTCCTGGCTGTCCTGGAACTTGCTATGTAGATCAGGCTGGCCCCCGAATTCACAGAGATCCCCCGAAGATCCTCCTGTGTCTGCCTTCCAAGCACTGGGACTAAAGGTGTGCACTGCCATGCCCAGCCTGAAAAAATGTTTTAATTGAACTTTTTATTTTGAAAATTGTACTTGAATCTATAAAAAAAAAACCAAAAAACAAACAAAACAAAACAAAACAAAACAAAACAAAACAAAAAAACCAAAAAAACCCACAAAAAACCGACTAGAGATCTTTTTACTGTGCACATCCCCCATTTTCTTCTCACAGGAACTGCTACAGATTGAATTTTCAGTTTCTCCCCAAATTCACATGTTGAAATCTAAGTAACATCAGGTGGCTCCTGAGATGAAGGATGTCATTTGGCAAATTGTGTATTAGTCTAGACAGAGCATCGAGGTAGACCAAAGGAGCTTAGTGACCCTGTGGGGCTTACTAGGCTTACTCATGGAACCTGAACATGTACATAACTGAAGAGCTCACCCAGGGTCGGGGGTCACTCTTGAAAGCCGAGTCTGTGTACTCCCCCCCTTAGGTTTGGCAGGGGTTTTTTTTAATGATTTTTTTATTGGTTATTTTCTTTTTTTTTTTTTTTTTTTTAGTTATTTTTATTTTCTATATTCTATGTTTACATTTCAAAGGCTTTCCCCTTTCCCAGTTCCCACCCACCATAGTTCCCATAGTTCTTCTCCCCCCCAACTATTCCCCAATCATTCCCCCTCCCCCCTCGGTTTCTTTACTAAACTGGATGCAATCTTTACATGCCCAGGGTCCTCTCCTTTCTTCTTCTTGGGAATCATTTGACTTGCTATTTGTGTCTTGAGTATTTAGTGCTTCTGGGCTCATTAATATCCACTTATCAGTGATTGCATTTCATGTGCATTCTTTTGTGATTGGGTTAGCTCACTCAGGATGATATTTTCCAGGTCTAACCATTTACCTACAAATTGCATGAATTCATTATTTTTAATTGCTGAGTAGTATTCCATTGTATAAATATACCACATTTTCTGTATCCATTCCTCCTTTGAGGGATATTTGGGCTCCTTCCAATTTCTGGCTATTATAAACAAGGCTGCTATAAACATAGTGGAGCATGTGTCTTTATTGCATGTAGGGGAATCCTCTGGGTATATGCCCAGGAGTGGTATGGCAGGGTCCTCTGGAAGTGACATGCCCAATTTTCTGAGGAACCGCCAAACTGATTTCCAGAGTGGTTTTACCATTTTGCAATCCCACCAACAGTGGAGGAGTGTTCCTCTTTCTCCACATCCTCGCCAGCACTTGTTGTCTCTTGAGTTTTTAATCTTAGCCATTCTGACTGGTGTGAGGTGGAATCTCAGGGTTGTTTTGATTTGCATTTCCCTGATGACTAATGATGTTGAACATCTCTTAAGGTGTTTCTCCGCCATCCGAATTTCTTCTGGTGAAAATTCTTTGTTTAGCTCTGTGCCCCATTTTTTGATAGGGTTATTTGTTTCTTTGCGGTCTAACTTCTTGAGTTCTTTGTATATATTGGATATTAGCCCTCTGTCGGATGTGGGGTTGGTAAAGATCTTTTCCCACTTTGTTGGTTGCCGTTTTGTCCTTCGGACAGTGTCCTTTGCTTTGCAGAAACTTTGTAATTTTATGAGGTCCCATTTGTCGATTCTTGATCTTAGTGCGTACGCTATTGGTGTTCTGTTCAGGAACTTTTCCCCTGTGCCCAAGTCCTCCAGGGTCTTCCCAAGTTTCTTTTCTAATAGTTTCAGTGTGTCTGGTTTTATGTGGAGGTCCTTGATCCACTTGGAGTTGATCTTAGAGCAGAGAGATAAGAGTGGGTCAATTCGCATTCTTCTGCATGTTGACCTCCAGTTGAACCAGCACCATTTGTTGAAAAGGCTATCTTTATTCCATCGGATGGTTGTGGCTCCTTTATCAAAGATCAAGTGACCATAAGTCTGTGGGTTAATTTCAGGGTCTTCAATCCTGTTCCATTGATCTGTTTGCCTGTTGCTATACCAATACCATGCAGTTTTTAACACAATTGCTCTGTAGTACTGCTTGAAGTCAGGGATATTGATTCCCCCAGAAGTCCTTTTATTGTTGAGAATAGTTTTAGCTATCCTGGGTTTTTTGTTGCTCCAGATGAATTTGAGAATTGCTCTTTCTAGATCTATGAAGAATTGAGTTGGGATTTTGATGGGGATTGCATTGAATCTGTATATTGCTTTTGGCAAGATGGCCATTTTTACTATATTGATCCTGCCAATCCAGGAGCAAGAAATATTTTTCCATCTTCTGAGGTCTTCTTCGATTTCTTTCTTCAGGGACTTGAAGTTCCTGTTGTACAGATCTTTCGCTTGTTTGGTTAGAGTTACGCCAAGATACTTTATGTTGTTTGTGGCTATTGTGAAGGGTGTTATTTCCCTAATTTCTTTCTCTGCCTGCTTGTCCTTTGAGTACAAGAAGGCCACTGACTTGCTTGAGTTAATTTTATAACCTGCCACTTTGCTGAAGTTGTTTATCAGCTGTAGAAGTTCTCTGGTGGAGTTTTTTGGGTCGCTTAGGTAAACTATCATATCGTCTGCAAATAATGATAGTTTCACTTCTTCCTTTCCAATTTGTATCCCTTTGACTTCCTTATGTTGTCTAATTGCTCTTGCTAGAACTTCAAGTACTATATTGAAAAGATATGGAGAGAGAGGGCAGCCTTGTCTAGTCCCTGATTTTAGTGGGAATGCTTCAAGTTTCTCTCCATTTATTTTGATGTTGGCTACTGGTTTGCTGTAGATTGCTTTTACTATGTTTAGGTATGGGCCTTGAATTCCTGCTCTTTCCAAGACTTTTAGCATGAAAGGATGCTGAATTTTGTCGAATGCTTTTTCAGCATCTAATGAGATGACCATGTGGTTTTTTTCTTTCAGTTTGTTTATGTAGTGGATTACATTGATGGATTTCCGTATATTGAACCATCCCTGCATCCCTGGGATGAAGCCTACTTGATCATGGTGGATGATCGTTTTGATGTGCTCTTGGATTCGGTTAGCAAGAATTTTATTTAGTATTTTTGCATCTATATTCATCAGAGAAATTGGCCTGAAGTTCTCTTTCTTTGTTGGATCTTTTTGTGGTTTAGGTATTAGCGTAATTGTGGCTTCGAAGAATGAGTTGGGCAGTGTCCCTTCTGTCTCTATTTTGTGGAATAGTTTGGAGAGTATTGGTGTTAAGTCTTCTTTGAAGGTCTGGTAGAATTCTGCACTAAAACCATCTGGTCCCGTACTTTTTTTGGTTGGGAGGCTTTCTATAACCCCTTCTATTTCTTTAGGGGTTATGGGACTATTTAGCTGGTCTACTTGATGCTGATTTAATTTTGGTATTTGATATCTGTCTAGGAAATCGTCCATTTCCTCCAGATTCTCCAGTTGTTTTGAGTATAGACCTTTGTAGTAGGATCTGATGATCTTTTGAATTTCCTCAGTTTCTGTTGTTATGTCTCCCTTTTCATTTCTAATTTTGTTAATTTGTATACTGTCTCTGTGTCCTTTGGTTAGTCTGGCTAAGGGTTTATCTATCTTGTTGATTTTCTCAAAGAACCAGCTCCTGGTCTTGTTGATTCTTTGTATGGTTCTCTTTTACATTTCAAGTGTTATCCCCTTTCCCAGTTTTCCCCCATCCTGGAAACCCCCATCCCATCCTCCCTCCTCCTACTTCTATGAGGGTATTCCTCCACCCACCCCACTCCCACCTCCCTTTCCTTGATTCCCCTACACTCTCCTCCCATTGATGCCCAACAAGGCCATCCTCCACTACATATGCGGCTAGAGTCATGTGGACTCCTTGGTTGATGGCTTAGTCCCTGGGAGCTCTGGGGGGTCTGGTTGGTTGATATCTTTGTTCTTCCTATGAGGTTGCAAATCTCTTCAGCTCCTTTAGTCCTTTCTCTAACTCCTCCATTGGGGACCCCACACTCAGACAGGTTAGCTGCGAGAATCTGCCTCTGTATTTGCAAGGCTCTGGCAGGGCCTCTCAGGAGACAGCCATATCAGGCTCTTCTCAGCAAGCATTTCTTGGCATCCACAATAGTGTCAAGGTTTGGTGATTGGATATGGGATTAATCCCCAGGTGGGGCAGTCTCTGGATGACCTTTCCTTCGGTTTCTGCTCTACACTTTATCTCCATATTTACTCCTGTAAGTATTTTGTTCCCCTTCTCAGAGGAACTGAAGCACCCACACTTTGGTCTTCCTTCTTCTTGAGCTTCACGTGGTCTGCGAGTTGTGTCTTGGGTATTCCGAACTTATGGGCTAATAATGTGTCGTGAGTGCACACAGTGTGTTCCTTTGTGACTGGGTCGCCTCACTCAGGACGATGGCTGGCAGCTCTATTGGAGAGTCCTTTCTTCCCAGAAACAGTGTCCTGCTCGTGTTTAACATTGGGGAGTGCCCTGTGATTTTTGTAACTTTCTGGGCTTCTTGAGCCTAGTACGTTTTGTCAGTTTCTCGGGTCTCTTCTGGAGAGAATAGAACCAATTCAACTGGGAGGAAAGAGCCCCACCCCACTCCATCTCTTCCTCCAGTGTTTACTTTCTCTCCTTTCTGGCTGTTCTCTGAGCCTTGGAGGGAGTTATAAAGGTGTGTGATCATTTTCTTCCATTTACGGCTGTTGCTTCCAAGTCATTCAGTCCACAGTACACCGGTACACCATTGTAGTAGATCAATTACACTAAGATATGGATCTTGCCAGACAATGGGCAATACAGTACAATGTTAATGCCACTCTGATAGACCAAGATACTCACAAAACTGTGAAACAAGATTAGAATGCTACTTTAGAAAGGTACAATCAAAGAGCAAGAAATATGTCTTTACCAGATGGCAATGGTGCATGCCTTTAATCCCAGGACTGGCAGAGGCAGAGGCAGAGGCAGAGGCAGAGGCAGAGGCAGAGGCAGAGGCAGAGGCAGAGGCAGAGGCAGAGGCAGAGGCAGAGGCAGAGGCAGAGGCAGAGGCAGAGGCAGAGGCAGAGGTGGATCTCTGTGAGTTTGAGGCCAGCCTGGACAGCCAGGACTACAAATAGAAACCCTGTCTTGCAAACCCAAAGAGGGAGATGGGGGGAGAGAGAGAGGGAGGGAGAGAGAAAGAAGATGAAGAAGAAAAAGAAGGAGGAGGAGGAGAGAGATAAGAAGGAGGAGGAGAGAGAGAAGGAGGGGGAGGAAGAGAAAGAGGAAGGAGGAGGACGACGAGGAGGAGGAGTCTTAGAAGTCAGAATTGTGGCTTGTGGCACATGATATATATATATATATATATATATATATATATATATATATATATATATATATTTTAGCTGACCAGGTCATTTTTTTTTTTTTATTCAATGAGTTGCTTCAATAATTGGCTCACATTCTTTCCACTAAAAGGTGTAATCCTGCTTTCTTTTTCCTGAGTCTGGAGGGAACTCTGTCTTAGAATACCGTTTTTAATTTTAAATTATGTACGTATTCATGAAGGTGAATGCACAAGTACAGCTGCCTGCAGGGACAAGAGTTCCCAAATTCTCCACAGCTGGAGTTACAGGTGGCTGTGAGCCACCTTTTGTGGGTGCTGGGAACTGAAGGGAACGGTTCTTTTCAAGAGCAGTGCCCAGTCTTAACCACTGAGCAATCCCTCCAACCCCTGTTGAGGAACGTCTTGTCTTTATGGACCTTAAACTGCAAACCCTACATCAAGAGCATTTTAAAAATCCTCAATCTGCTTGGTATTTTGAGCCACCAAGGATGACCTCTTAAAGAACATGTGTTTTGAGATATACAGAAACTTTTTAACAGGTCCCATTGCTGCTCAGGCCCCAGTGGTAATGAGCCCAGCTCTGCCTCCTGAATCCTGTCCAATAGGTTTCCCCACAGGACATTCCCTGTTTCTCTAGGGTCCACACATGCCGCCTGCATGAGCAGTGGCCAAGGACTGACTGGAGAGCTGAAGTCATAACAAAGGACCTCCCAGAGGGTGTAAGCAATACAGTCCACGCTGGGCTGAAGTATGGCGAGAGAAAGGGCTTTGCTCTCCCGCACACAGGTCAACTGTTAGAAGGACCTTGTCGGTAGGTGAGAATGAGTGAGGGGCACAGACTTGACTAGAGTCAGCCTGAAGTGTGGGGGAGACTGGAGGTACAGCGGGCATGGGGCTTGTGATGGTGTAAACAGGTGTTCCGGGTTCCACGTGGAGCAACTAATCTTAGAACCAATGGACCCTGCTGTTGGGAGGGAGGGTGCTGAGAGAAGAAGACAGAGAGGAAGAACTTTCACACAAGTCTCCTCAGAGTCTGCAGAGCAAGTAACCCTCCACACAAGTCTCCTCAGAGTCTGCAGAGCAAGTGAACCCTCCACACAAGTCTCCTCAGAGTCTGCAGAGCAAGGGAACCCTCCACACAAGTCTCCTCAGAGTCTGCAGAGCAAGTGAACCCTCCACACAAGTCTCCTCAGAGTCTGCAGAGCAAGGGAACCCTCCACACAAGTCTCCTCAGAGTCTGCAGAGCAAGTGAACCCTCCACACAAGTCTCCTCAGAGTCTGCAGAGCAAGGCCACTCCATGCCATTCCAGGAAGCTGGCAGATGTTGTGTGACCAACTAGTAAATCACAGTTGCTGTCACAGATGCTGTCACTGAGTTTGAGATCGGTTAAGCAGGTGACAGGAGCAATGGTCAGTGTGGCCCCAGAGATGCTTGGGAAGTGTGGGTGGAGCCAGGGTAGATGCTTGTGGGGGATGCAGAGAGGAGCCAGAGAGAAGGAGCATCTGGGTGTTTCTAGGTTGGATTCCTAACAGAAGTGATTTAAGGAAACAGGAATCCTCACCAAAGATACAGACGTGGATGAAGGGACGGTATATGTGGGAACTATAAGTTCCTTAGATATCTATTGGTTCTTGGGTGACGGGGCGCTGACTACAAAGCTGTGGTATATGGAGGTGACTCCTGTGGCCTGGCCCGTAATGCTGAGCGTGAGCTGCACACACAGTTGGAGACATGTCATGTACACTGCCTTTATATTCACGCTATATACACTTTTAGAATTGGCGTTTTAAGCTATGGGCATTAGATGGTCATTCTTTTTTATTTTACAACAAGAAAGGAGCACGGTCACATCCCCGTTTGGAAAGTTCTCCCAGGTTGCTGCGTGGAAGGACTCGGGAGAGGAAGACCACATACGCAGGGCTGAGAAGATAGATGCTGGTGCCCAGCAACCGATGGGTTACAACAGGCAAGAGGAGAAAGACTAGGGGAGCATGAGACAGGGCAGGGGTGGGAGCACGGGGCAGGGAAGGGATGCGGAACACGGGGTATGGCAGGCATGGGGAGCACGGGCAGGGATGCGGAGCATGAGACAGGGCAGGGATGGGGAACACGGGGCAGGCATGGGGAGCATGAGACAGGGCAGGATGGGGAACACGGGGCAGGGATGGGGAGCACGGGCAGGGATGCGGAGCATGAGACAGGGCAGGGATGGGGAGCACAGGGCAGGCATGGGGAGTATGAGACAGGGCAGGGATGGGGAGCACGGGGCAGGGATGGGGAGCACAGGGCAGGCATGGGGAGTATGAGACAGGGCAGGGATGGGGAGCACAGGGCAGGCATGGGGAGTATGAGACAGGGCAGGGATGGGGAGCACGGCAGGGATGTGGAGCATGAGACAGGGCAGGGATGGGGAGCACAGGGCAGGGATGGGGAGCACGGGGCAGGCACGGAGAGCACACTTGCCTTCACTCTGGCACCATACCTGTCTCACTCACTTCCCCGCTCCTCTCTTCAACCCTCACAAATCTACTTCCCCCCTTTCCCACACAATTACTTCAGTTCTTTTTTGTTGCCTCCCTTCAGTTCATCTATTCCAATGTCTTTTATTCAGCAATGCCCCTTTTCCTCTAGCCTTAGATTTTTATGTCTGCTAAAGCCAGCATGCCCCCAGAAGAGCTCTCGGCATCCTCTTCCAATAGGACTCACCAGCTACTTCTACTTTCACAACCCCCAACCCGCCCAAGTCCCAGCTCTCTCTCACCTGTATATATGTCCTATGAAACCTCCCCCCCACCCCCGTCCCAGCTCTCCCTCGCCTGTATGTACCTCCTATGGAATCTTGCCGATTAAGAGGCTTTAGTGCTGAGGCGTGGGAAGCAGCTGGACGTGACGGGCTCCAACTGTGTCTGATGATTGCTTGACTAGTGTGCTGGCTAGTTTTATGTCAACTCGACACAGCTAGAGTCATCTGAAAGGAGGTAGCCGCAAGTCAAGAAGCGTCTCCATAGATCCGGCTGCAGGACACCCCCGCCCACCACACACACACATAAAAGCTAAATTTTATCATAACTATATCAGCAAAAAACATCCAAGGTTTTGAATTGTCTCCTGAATTTCTATTCAGATGAGTCAGAGCCAAAAAGTCAATGCTCTCGCGCTCTCTCTCAGCCACCTTCTCTTCTTTGCTCGTTCTCTTTCTCTCTCTAATATTCATGCTCTCTTCTCTGTTAATGGTTACCACTAAAGTATTTTTCTAACAGTGTGCAATTTTGATTCATAGAATTGCAATGAATAGAACGGGCTCCTGAATTGTACGTCACCTCTGCCACTGGTCTCAAAGCTTGAGTCACTTTCCTAATTAGTGACTGAGGAGAGCCCAACATTCTAGGTGATGCCACCCCTGGATGGGTGGTCCAGGGTTCTATAAGTAAGCCATTAGGAGCAGCCAAGGAAATAGCACCCTTGCACCCACTCCTTCCTCCAGGTTCCTGCCCTGCTGGATTGAGTTCCTGCCCTCTCTGCTTTTGATAATGAACTGTTACATAGAACTGTGAGTGAAGGAATCCCTTTCCTCCCCACATTGCTTTTGGCCTTGGTGCTTCACCACAGCGATAGGGACCCTAAGAAACTACTCATCCTATAACTACTTGTCCACCCTGCCCTCACCCACAGCTTCGTGCTAAGTACTCTCCATTATCAAATCCTGGGCACTGCTGGGAACAAATGCCTTTGTAAGCCAAACCCTTGTTCCCAGGACCACGTGATGGACTGACTGAGGAGGAAGCACTAGCAACATGAAAGGTTTGTTAACACTGGGATGTGCTAAATGTATCAAAACTGATGCAAACAAGTGAACACTGGAATAAGGGAGGCTGGGGACTGGGGCGCTCAGAGCACACTGAGGATGGAAACTATTCCGGGCACAGTTACAGGGATTTATGTGTGCCTTTCTATTTACCCCTCAGAAAATGAGAAAAAGAAGCTTTGTGGTTGATGGTCCCACTTTCCTGACCTGCCAGTGGGATCCTAATAAAACACGTCACCTGCTTTTGCTGAAATCTCAAAAACCCGAAAAATAAAATAAAATAAAACCTGCAATTTACTTGAGAGGGGCTCACTGTCTTCCCACTGCCTTGAAGATTTGGACAGGCAGGTTGGAAACTTCCGTGTGGCTTTGAGGCATCTGTGGGACTTCACCTGCTGCCACACGACTGTCAGCTCAGCGCGGGAAAGGCTGAGGCAGGAGGATCTTGAATTTGACGATAGTCTGAGCTACATAACAAGACCCTGTCTCAAGAAACAAAGCAAACAAATACAAAACTAAAACACTGTCTCTTGAATGCGTGTGACAATACTCACCCGATTCTTCAGAGCGAAGGCAGCAGGTAGCATCATAGTCTTTCCATGATGATCTCCATCATATGGAACAACTCAGTCAGAGCCCTGCATGCCAACAGGGCAAGGATTCACTGCATGCACTCGTATCAGTCAGCCATTTCCTTTAGGTGCACGCAGAAGACACCATGGATCCAGGGAACCTCACATGGGTGTCAGAGTTCGTCTTCCTAGGGTTCTCAGAGATCTGGGAGCTTCAGGTCTTCCTGTTTCTGGTGTTCTTGTGTGTCTACAGCACGACTGTGGTGGGAAACCTCCTCATCATAGTCACAGTTTCCTCAGACCCCAGGCTCCACACACCCATGTACTTCCTGCTCCGCAACCTGGCTGTCTTAGACCTCTGCTTCTCTTCAGTCACTGCCCCCAAGATGCTGGTGGACTTCCTCTCTGAGAAGAAGACCATCTCTTACCGAGGCTGCATGGCACAGGTCTTCTTCTTTCACTTCCTGGGAGGGGCCATGGTCTTCTTCCTCTCAGTGATGGCCTATGATCGCCTTGTGGCCATCTCACGGCCCCTGCACTATGTCTCCATCATGAACAGCCAGCTCTGTGTGGGGCTGGTGGTGGCTGCCTGGGCAGGAGGCTTTGTCCATTCCATTGTCCAGCTGTCTCTGATGCTCCCGTTGCCCTTCTGTGGCCCCAATGTCCTGGATAACTTCTACTGTGATGTCCCCCAAGTGCTGAGACTTGCCTGCACGGACACCTCCAACCTGGAGTTCCTCATGATCTCCAACAGTGGGATGCTGGATGTCATCTGGTTCTTTCTCCTTCTCATCTCCTACTTGGTCATCCTGGTGATGCTCAGGTCACACTCAGGGGAGGCGAGGAGGAAGGTGGCGTCCACCTGCACCACCCACATCATCGTGGTGTCTATGATCTTCATTCCAAGCATTTACCTGTATGCCCGGCCCTTCACCCCCTTCGCCATGGACAAGGCCGTGTCCATCAGCCACACGGTCATGACCCCCATGCTGAACCCCATGATCTACACGCTCAGGAACCAGGAGATGCAGGCGGCCATGAAGAGACTCGCAAAGCGCTTAGCAATTTGCAGCAGGGACTGAGATTCAAATAGGGTGACTTTACATCCGAAATGTCTCTAGGCTTGTGTGATCCCAAGTGACTAGTGAGGGAAGGTTCTTCTTACCTACAGTAAATCAGAATGCCCAAGTATTTCTCCACAAGCGTCCCCCCACTCTTCATTCTAGTCCTTTGGATAAACCTGGCAGTAGCTGCAGTGTCACATTAAACAGTTTGGGGCCAGTGCGATGGCTTATCAGGGAAAGACAGTTGCTGCAGAACCTGACAACCCACATGACAGATGAAGGCTGACCCTTGGAAGTTTTTCTCAATCACTGTATGCACACAATGGTGTGTGTGTGTGTGTGTGTGTGTGTGCGTGTGTGTGCATGTGTGTACACAAATGTGTGCGCGCGCACAGATAGAAACATAAATGATAAAAATAAAAATATATAATTAAGTTAAAAGTAGAATATTAAAGTTTTACAATAAGGAAATGTAGACTAGGGAAGCAATTCTCTCAAGGTTAAGAATTCCTCGGGTAGCCGAGCGGTGGTGGCGCATGCCTTTTATCCCAGCACTTTGGGAGGCAGAGACAGGCGGATTTCTGAGTTCGAGGCCAGCCTGGTCTACAGAGTGAGTTCCAGGACAGCCAGGACTACACAGAGAGACCCTGTCTCAAAAAACAAAACAAACAACAACAACAACAACAAAAGAATTACTCAGGTAAGAGACATATTCTCAGGCTCTTAGAGAATCTCCTTTTGTTGAAGACCCTCTTGCCCATTCAGAAGCTGGTCAGCAAGTCGTACATGACAAAAAAAATCTCCAAAATTCTCGATGTTTTTGGTGCGTTGAGCCCCCAAGGAAGATCCCTCAGAGATCACATGCTTTGAGACACAGAGAAACTTTTTTTTAATAAGTCCCATACTGCTCCACAGGCCTCAGTAGGAATGAACCCAGCTCGGCCTCCTGAGCCCTGTCCGATAGGTCTCCCGCTGGGATAGTTCCTGTTCCTCTAGGGTTCTACACATGTAGCACACTTGAGGGATGGCCAAGGACTGGAAAACAGAAGCCATGGCAAAGGACCTTCAAGAAGATGTAAGCCGTGAAGTCCCATGCTGGGCCGAGGCAAGGATGAAGGGAGGGGTGTGCCTCCTGAACAGGGTCAGTGGCTGGAAGGCCCTTGCAGATGTTGGCCCGTAGGAAGGAGCGAGTAAGAGGTAGGCACTTGAGGAGCATCTGTCTAGAGACCACAGACAGGCACAGCACGCGTGGATGTGTGATGGTAACAGTGGGTGCCCAGGTGAAGATGTCTGAGCACAGAACTGACCCTAGGATTCAGAGGGAGGGTGCTGGAAAAAGTAAACATATTTCAGGAAAAATCAGTACAAAATTCTCTATGCAGTTGCATACAGCAAGTTTACATTATTCGTGGCTAACTCAAGAAGCTAGCTAACGTTATTGAAACAACTTCTAAGTTACTTTGGTTACTGCTAGGTGCACTGTTAAGGTATTTAAAATGTAGTTGATTAGAGGCACAGAGAAAATTCTAAGTGCCATGGTGGGATGTTTCTAAACTGTCTTTGGAACTCAAAGTTGAAGAATTTATTCTCTCACACTGGCATAAAAAAAAAAAAAAACCACCAGGAGAGTTACAATCAAGGATATGGAAATAACCGTACGGAAAGCGTCCATTCTTTAGATAGCAAATAGGTCCTAAGTGACATAATCGCAAAGGTAAATGGAGGTGACATTTATAGCCCCATAAGAAATCCTGACAGGGAGTTGCATGCATGTGTGTAGACATGTTTTTCTATAGCAGCTCTATGCACAGAGCGTTGTAGGTAGCTGCTATGAGGTGGAGGCTTAAGGCATGGGCACTAGAGAGACATGGAAGACAGCCAGATCCACATTCACAATGGTCTCGCTCACCCAGAAGGCAGCTGTGAGAAGAGAGGGTGAGGTGGAAACACAGGGATGGGGGGGCGCAAGATAATGGTCTCCATAGCTAATATGCTATAGTGCATAACGAATACTGCAGGAGACCAGAGAAGAGAGGCTGGAAAGAGTGAATTTAGACAGGGGAGTTAGGTGCCCGCACCCCTCCCTCTGCCTCTGCCTCTGTCTCCCTACACCAGCTTGCTCAACTGTGTCCATCCCGGACCACCCATTCCCCCACTTTCTACTCTTTCTCCTGCTCTGTGTATCATATTTCCTTTCCTCATAATCTTCCTTCACTTTATCTCTTCCCATTTCCTCACATCCAACCCCTCTCCGTTTCTCAGCTTTTGTAACATCCTGTAGAAGTGATATCCTTTCAGAAGTGATATCCTTTCAGAAGTGATATACTTTCAGAAGTGATATCCTTTCAGAAGTGATATCCTTTCAGAAGTGATATCCTTTCAGAAGTGAAGTGATATCCTTTCAGAAGTGATATCCTTTCAGAAGTGATATCCTTTCTTTCAGAAGTGATATCCTTTCAGAAGTGATATCCTTTCAGAAGTGATATCCTTCCTTTCAGAAGTGATATCCTTCCTTTCAGAAGTGATATCCTTTCAGAAGTGATATCCTTTCAGAAGTGATATCCTTCCTTTCAGAAGTGATATCCTTCCTTTCAGAAGTGATATCCTTCCTTTCAGAAGTGATATCCTTTCAGAAGTGATATCCTTTCAGAAGTGATATCCTTCCTTTCAGAAGTGATATCCTTCCTTTCAGAAGTGATATCCTTTCAGAAGTGATATCCTTCCTTTCAGAAGTGATATCCTTCCTTTCAGAAGTGATATCCTTCCTTTCAGAAGTGATATCCTTTCAGAAGTTATATCCTTTCAGAAGTGATATCCTTTCAGAAGTGATGTCCTTTCAGAAGCTTCGTGTCCCTTCAGCCACACGCAGCACCCATCGCTCGCTTGCTTGGACCTCTTGATGTCCGTCTCACGGTCGTCTACACGTGTCCTGTGCAGCCTCCACCTCACCAAGCAAGAGGCGCCTGTCTTAGGGAGTGGGAAGCAGGTCCATACCAAACATCTAGCGGTGTGCAGAGGCTGCTCTACAAGGACCCAGATGTTCGATGATTATCCACCCACCCTGCAGGCGACAGCAGATCCTTAATACGTACTGCTTAGCATTTATTAAGGCCCACTGCTAGGCACAAATGAATTTTGGGAACTAGATCCATGTTCCCAGGACCTTATGACTTGTACTGGAAAAACAGACACAGAGAAATCTGCTAATATCTCAACGGTCTAAATGCTGTGTGAACACAAGCACAAAATTCCAAAGGCTGGAAGGGGAAGGCAGATGCGCAGGGGGCACACTGAGGGCTCACTGAGGGACGGCTTATTCTAGGCACTGTTTGTAGGAATTTCTAGCATGTCATTCTGCTTGCTCTAACAGAAAACCTGGGAGAGAAAGCCTTTCCCATTCCCAGCTTCACACATCAGAACTGCAATTCCAAAGAAATGATTTAGTCATTCCTGGTTAATGCTGGGGGAAAAAAGACACCAAAGGAACAATTGAAGGACATTCTAGAGCATCTCGATCTGTCTTCTCATCACTGTGTGGATCTTAGGAGTGAAAGTTGCATATCCTTCTGAGCAGCTTTAAGATGCTTCATGAATGTGTATAACAGAACTTACTCATCACCTCTTCAGAGCGAGGGAAGCAGGTAGCATCATGGTCTTTCCATGATGATCTCCATCATATGGAACAACTCAGTCAGAGCCCTGCATGCCAACAGGGCAAGGATTCACTGCATGCACTCATATTGGTCAGCCATTTCCTTTAGATGCATGCAGAAGACACCATGGATCCAGGGAACCTCACATGGGTGTCAGAGTTCGTCTTCCTAGGGTTCTCAGAGATCTGGGAGCTTCAGTTCTTCCTGTTTCTGGTGTTCTCGTGTGTCTACAGCACGACTGTGGTGGGAAACCTCCTCATCATAGTCACAGTTTCCTCAGACCCCAGGCTCCACACACCCATGTACTTCCTGCTCCGCAACCTGGCTGTCTTAGACCTCTGCTTCTCTTCAGTCACTGCCCCCAAGATGCTGGTGGACTTCCTCTCTGAGAAGAAGACCATCTCCTACCGAGGCTGCATGGCACAGGTCTTCTTCTTCCACTTCTTGGGAGGGGCCATGGTCTTCTTTCTCTCAGTGATGGCCTATGATCGCCTTGTGGCCATCTCACGGCCCCTGCACTATGTCACCATCATGAACACCCAACACTGTGTGGTACTGGTGGTGACAGCGTGGATTGTGGGATTTGTCCACTCGATTATCCAACTGTCTCTGATGATACCATTGCCCTTCTGTGGCCCCAATGTCCTGGATAACTTCTACTGTGATGTCCCCCAAGTGCTGAGACTTGCCTGCACGGACACCTCCCTCCTGGAGTTCCTCATGATCTTCAACAGTGGGATGCTGGATGTCATCTGGTTCTTTCTCCTTCTCATCTCCTACTTGGTCATCCTGGTGATGCTCAGGTCACACTCAGGGGAGGCGAGGAGGAAGGTGGCGTCCACCTGCACCACCCACATCATCGTGGTGTCTATGATCTTCATTCCAAGCATTTACCTGTATGCCCGACCCTTCACCCCCTTTGCCATGGACAAGGCCGTGTCCATCAGCCACACGGTCATGACCCCCATGCTGAACCCCATGATCTACACGCTCAGGAACCAGGAGATGCAGGCAGCATTGAAGAGACTAGCAATGCATCTGCTAGTTTGTAGAAAAGAGTGACTATGGGTAAGGTGCTTTCCTGTGGTTTGTCCTTTTTGGATGTATACAACCTCTCTTTTCATAGCTTAAACATGCTTGCACAGCCTGTCTTTGTAACTGTTATGGCTTGTGTCTAAATTGTTTCAGACAAGCTCAGCTACTTAGACACTTGGACCACAGCTGGTAACTGGTGTATCTCTTTTGGGACATGGTAGAACCTTTGGGATCCAGTACCCAGCGCTCTGACATAGATCTTAGGTACAGGCCTTTGATACTATATCCTAGCCCCAACTTTCAGCGCTCTCAGATTCTCAATGCACCAATATGTTGTAATCAGGTACCTTGTTCCCACCACCCCACACTCTTGCCATTAAGGACCAAGTCACTTCACCTACTGTGCCTTCCTTACGAGAGACCATTTCCTGAAGCTGTGAGCCAGTGCTACCCTCTTCTCCCTTAAGTTGCTTCAGTCCCAGGGACTCAGTGACTTGGCTCTGTAGGAAAAAAAATAAGTGTTCACTTTATGGTTAAAGTTTGTGAAAAGTATTCAAAGACTCCCACAGTGACTAGACATGTTTGCTTGTCCACGAACAGCCATAACCTATTTGACCCTTCTCTGATGAATGGAAAGTTCTCTTTTGTGATGATGGTATCTCCCCCAGAAGGCTATTTCTGGATGTCCCTTCTCTCCTAAACACTTTCTGTTGTTCCGAGTCCAGAGCATGGTGTGGGACCTACACCGTTTGCCCTCCTGGTCCTGTGTAGGAGCTCTGATGTTTCACATCAAACCGTTGACCACAGATGTCCTACCTCAACTCTCAGGTCTTGGCTTCACCAAACTGGCTTGAACCAAAGATCTTGACAGATGTTATACATCTGTCAAAATCTAAGCAGGGTGCAAGAGCATGCTGTGGAGAGCAGAATGTGGGGAGAGTTACCGCTCATCACTCTGGACACAGACATGTTTCTTGTGTCAGCTGAATCGTGCATTGAAGTGGCCAGAAATCCTCTGTGGTGTGAGAGAGGCACACAGAGTGTGTGTGTTGGGGATAGGACAGCGAGGGTGGCTGTCCACCACACCCAAGGTGTGAAAACCAGAATCAACAGGGTTGATAAGAGGGGCTACTGGCTGCTGTCCCCGCCCCCAACCCCTATTTTCAGAGGCAACAGTTTCTTGTACATTGTGATCTGAATACCCATTAATTTTGTCAATAATTTGTTTTCCCCATCATTCACTTTTATACATTTGCAGTTGGGTCTTGGTGCTGTATTTTGATTCGTAGAATACACTGTGTGGTATTTTGCCGACTCTCGCTTCATTGATCTCTTTCTAGCTCACCTTCCTTCTCCCTCCCATTTCCTTCATCAATTGCTGTAAGTTCAGTCCTTACAGCCACCTAAGGCTATTCCTTTTCTGATTCACTGGTGTGTTTTCCTCTGTTCCACACTATTCTCTCTTTCCTCCATATAAGTGCTAAAGGGCGTTAGGTTAAAGAGAATAGGTTATGGTTTACATCGCAAGGGAAGCTGTATCCCAGACAAATCCAAAGTAAGGGTTTTGTTTGTTTGTTTGTTTGTTTGTTTGTTTGTTAATCTATAGGCTAGGGAGAAGGTTCAGTCTACCGAAGACCCGAGCTCAAGCCTAGAACCCATGTGAAAAAGCCTGGTACGGTCGCATGCATCTGTAATCCTAATGATGGAGAGGCAGAGACAGGAGGGCCTCTGAGCCTTGCTGGCCGGCCAGTCTAGCCAAACTGTTAAGCCCCAGGTTTGATGAGAGACTTGTCCTAAGGAGTAAGAAGTGGAGAGTGATCAAGGAAGACCCAGAATTGAATTCTGGCCTTCATATGCATACACATACATTATATTAGCATACATATATGGGGACACGTACAAACATGCCCACAGACCCATGCCACAAAAATAAATATGGACAGAAGGATCTCCTAGATGTAAAAGAGTCTCCCTTGGGAGCAAGAAGCCATAAGGAACGAGTCCCGTCCTTTCTCACTTCATCTTCTCTTGCCTGTGTAACCGTCCTGCATAAGGGCAAAAATGGGGATCATCGTTCCAAACCGAGACTTGATTTTTACTTCCTGCAGCTGCCCAGCTCAGTCTATCTAAGGCTTCTAATTACATCTTACGAGGATGATTTGATTAGGCGGGTGTCCTGGTTAGGGTGACTATTGCTTTGATGAAACACCATGCCCAAAACAACTTGGAGAAGACAAGGTTTATTTGGCTTACACCTCCATGTCTCTGGTCCATCACTGAAGGAAGTCAGGACAGAAATGTAAACAGGACAGTAATCTGGAGGCAGGAGCTAATGCAGAGGCAATGGAGGGGTGCTGCTTACTGATTTACTCTCCATGGCTTGCTCATCCTGCTTTCTTATAGAGAACCCAGGACCACTAGCCCAGCAATGGTCCCACTCACAATGGATTGGGCCTTTCCCAACCAATCACTAATGTAAAGAATGCCCTTTAGGGTTCCCGGAGCCCGATTATGTGGAGACATTTTCTCAATTGAGGATTCCTCCTCTCAAATGACTATAGCTTGTGTCGCATTGAAATAAAGCTATCCAGTACAGTGAGGTTGGACCTCATGTCCTCAGTGGCTGGGGGCGGGGGAAGGATAGTCAGTGTAAGCATCATTACACTGTTCCCCTTCAGCAAGGGTTGTGGGTGGACGTTGTTCCAAGAGAGTGATGATGGATGTGGGATGATACCTTCAATATGGTTACCATGAAAGCAATGAGAAGAGCATCCCTTAAATGGCACCTCGCAATCCTTTCATCTTTAGTTGTGCCCGACGCTCATGCCTTGTACCCATTCATTGAACAAGTGTTCGAGTGTCTACAATGTACTCATTTGATTCTGTTTTATTTTTTTACTGTGGGTTCATAGGGAAAGTTCCTGGTTCTGTTTTGGCTAATGCAAGGAAGAGAGACTATTCTACCCTTGGTCAGGAGCCTCAAGAACCAAGGTAACCCAGGGGATATTTGTGGTGGTATCCATGGCAGAATACCCAGTAGGCCCCCAGAGCAAGAGTTGAGGGAGCTGGGAAGAAAACAGAGACAATGCTGGAGATCCTCTCAATACTGCCCACCCTGAAAGCAGCAGCAAGAACAACCTTTGAGTGACACCATCCAATGGCACCACGGTGAGAAAGGAGGACACCTGGGCAGCCAAAGACTCCTGCCCTGGATGTGCTCCTGACAGGCGCAGGGCACAGCATAAGCAGGCCAGGGTGTCTCCTGCAAGTCAAAGGGGAGTCATTTTCTCTGGAGAATTCACAAGCAACGATAAAACTACAAAACTCTTCCTTATCATCACATCTTGACAATCCTCAATGATGTCAGATAAAATAGTCCCTGGGTAATGTATGCACCCACTTTGTCTCTTCAAAACTTGCTCTGCCTGTCTGTCTCTGTATGGTGTGTGTGTGTGTGTGTGTGTGTGTGTGTGTGTGTTTCTTGTATTATGGTTATGAACACTGCCCTCTCCCCCAGCCTGGCTCAAGTATTCAAGGCTCAGTAGCACTCTCTGGGAGTTTCTGACAACCTTAAGAGGGTGAGCCTGCATGCAGGAAGAAGGCCCATGTGGATGTGCCTTTGACAGCTCTATCCCATGTGTAGCCCTTTCCCCACTCCCTGGCAGCCGCCAGGCCTGAAGAACCTTCCCAGCACACACTCTCACTGCTAGGACACTCTACCTCGTCCTGGGACCAGAATCAGCAGAGCCAAGGACTGTACACTGAAATCCCTAAGACCTTGGACTACTCCAAGTCTACTCCTCCTTGAAATAGTGCTTCTCAACTATTAGGTCACTGTGTGTGTTTTTATGTATGTATGTATGTATGTATGTATGTATGTATGTGTGTGTATGTATGTACATATGTATGTATGTGTGTGTTTGTGTACATACATGTGTATATGTATGTGTATATGTGTGTGCATGTGTGTGTGTCTGGATATGTGTGTGTGTGATATGTGTATGTGTGTGCATGAATATGTGTGTTGTGTGTATGTATGCATGTGTGTGCATGCATGTGTATGTACCTGTGTGTGCATATGTGTATGTGGTGTGTATGTATGTGTGTACATGCATGTGTATACATGTGTGTGTGTTTGTGTGTATCAGGGTGGTCTACTACAGAGTATGTGTAATGCATGATACCAAGAGAACTGAGAAAGTCAGAAGAGAGATCAGAATTGGGTGGTCCAGGTCTCTCACTCAGCCTCCTCTGTCTTCACAGCATCTGTAGGAAGATGAAAAAGGGAAAGTGGTCCATCCCTCCATTGGGCTGACAGAGAAGCTCTGAAGACCAGGAGGGGCTCCAACGTGACTCTTCTCTGGATCCTGCCTCTTCTCTAGATTCCCAAATGCTATGGTTTGATACGGAACTGGGGCACTCAGCCTCCAGTTTATCTCTGAAAGCTTGTGGGGTAACCTTACGTATCAGGTTAAACTCCACTCCATGCCTCTCAGCAGAAGCCGAATACCTTTAAAATTTGACTTGTCACTTAGTGTGGTGGTGGGACGCGTTCGAGGGCTCCATGGAAATTAGACAAAGGTTCCTCCTTTATGGGACTGATGTAACTCAGAGAGCCCAGAGAATGCCTCCTGGAGAGCAAAAGGCAGGCTGGCTTGCAATCCCCACATCCTCTCCTGATTAAACTGGCACTTTGCATTCTGGCTCTGACATTCATGATTTTATATGTTTTGAATTGCTAAAATGCAAAAATGCCCACCTGTGGGTCTTTTCTTATAGAGGAACTGTGTTGGTTGTATGTGTGAACTGGTGTGTGTGTGTGTGTGTGTGTGTGTGTGTGTGTGTGTGTGTGTGTAGGGGGTGGATGTGTTAACCGGGATGTCAACCCTGATCATTTTTTTTCTCAGACACTGACAATCTTGATTTAGATCTTTTTTTTAAAATTATTTTTACATCGTGAATCTGTTTGTGCACATGAGTGAAGTACCTATTAGGACCAGTAGAGGGCTCAAGAGCTCCTGGAGATGGAGTTACAGGCGGTTGTGAACTGCCCATGTGGGGGCTAGGGGTTCCCTCACTTTGTTTTTGAGATAAGCCAGGCGCTTTCATTAGGACTTGAGACTTGTTGATTAGGTCCAGTGGCCATTGTACCTCAGGGATACTCCAGCCTCTTCCTCCCCAACATGGGGGTGCTGCCTCTCCTGGTGCTACTGGCACACACTTTGAATCTCAGCGCTTGGGAGACAGAGGCAGGTGAATCTCTGAGTTCCAGGCCAGCATAGCCTGGTCTACAGAGAATTCCAGGATAGCCAGGGCCACACAGAGAAACCCTGTCTCAAACCAAAACAAAAACCAAATAAACAAACAAAAATTTTAAAATGCGTGTGTAGCTAGGCATGGTGGGACACATTTTTAATCCCAGCACTTGTGATGCAGGAGTAGGTAGATCTCTGTAAGTTCTATGTGGTAAGTTCTGGGACAGCCAAGGCCATGTAGAGGGATCCTCTTTTTTTGTTTTGTTTTGTTTTGTTTTTTTGAGACAGGGTTTCTCTGTGTAGTTCCGGCTGTCCTGGAACTCACTCGGTAGACCAGGCTGGCCTCGAACTCAGAAATCTGCCTGCCTCTGCCTCCCAAGTGCTGGGATTACAGGCGTGCGCCACCACCGCCCGGCTTTTTTTTTTTTTTTTTTTTTTTTTTTTTTTTTTTAAAGAGAGTGTCTGCACATATGTATGTGCACCACGGTGTGCCTGGTATCCATAGAGGGCACCAGAATCCCTGGAATTAGAGTTACAGGTGGTTCTGAGCTTCCTCACGTGGGCACTAGGACACTGACTGGGGCCTTCTGTGAGAGCAGCAAGTGCTCTTACCTTGAGGAACCCTCTGTCCAGACCTCAGTGCCTAGTTTCTCTGGTGGTTTCTAGGGATCGAACTTGGGTCCTCCGTCTAAGCAGCAAGCTCTCCCTCACCCTGTGCTGGCCCTTTATTAAACGTGTGAACCCAGGGGAGCTGAGGAGGATGCAGGGTTCCCTCTCAGATTCCCACCAACCCCTCTGCTGGGGCCCTTCTTTCTCCACAAGCTGAATAGCCAGCCTATGCAATCCTTATCCAGGAGGCAGCGTAGGGAACATCTCTCCAGACCAGCTGCGGAACTAGTACTCAACCTTCCTGCCTTTTGCTGATTTGATCAGCAGTTCAGAGAGGTCAAGTTCTTGCTCAAAGCCACACAGGTGGATCAGGCCATGATGGAAGTGGGAATAGTGCTGGACTTCCAAGTCAGCTCTCCAGGGCCCCAAGCTGCACTTTAGGACTTGATAAGTAAAGGCGGAGAACTCAGACTGTCTTTTTCAGAAATAACACACACACACACACACACACACACACACACAGAGAGAGAGAGAGAGAGAGAGAGAGAGAGATGCAGACACACACAAACACACATATACAGACCTACAGACATACACAGATGCAGACACACACCAAGAAACATACATATACAGACACATAGATACACACATAGAGAGAGAGAGAGAGAGATGCAGACATGCACAAACACACATATACAGACACACACAAACACACAGATGCAGACACACAAACACCAAGAAACACACATATACAGACACACATATACAGACATGCAGACACACACACACACACACACACACACACACACCCGGGCCTCTGGCAACGTCTTCCACAAAGGCTTAGGTAAGCCCCTTTCCCATGCACATCTCAGTGTTCTCAAAGTGGCACTAGGACCAATAATCCCCTTTCCAAAGAACCTCTGGGGGCAAGGGTGGACCTGCCAAGCCTGAGCCTTGCTGTGTCCCCTGTCTTAATGGGACAGTTGGAGCAGAGCAGATAAAGAGATCCGATCAGGCCTGTGGCCAGCAGTTCCACCATGGCGGGTAGACAGTTCTTGTGAAAGTGATTGCAGAAGATTGAGGTTTCAGACTGCCCAGGGAGGACGGGTGGGGAGGTTCTCCAGAGCTGTCACTTAAGACTCCCGAGAAGGAGGCTGTCCTCATGGTCCCGGGCCTGGCCTACCACAGCATCCAGTGACCCACAGCTAGTCTGGCCCAGGGAGTAAAATGGCTCTCACCACTCACTGGTACTGGGTCCTGACATGCACAGGCACAAATCCATCTCCTGACCCAACAGCCATGGCAGGCCAGGTCACAGCAAACACATCTGGTCCATAAACCCTACTCAGGCCTGCCAGGCATGTTTAGGTCTGAGGTTACTGTGAACAAGAGCCTTAACCATGAAACTGTGTGGAACCTGAGGAGCGTATTTAATTCATTAGCACATACTGAAGTTTAGAAAGAAACTGTGAGACTAAGAACTAGAGGGCCTAATCCTGCTGCGTCTTGGAAGGACGAGGATTCCCTGTGGACGGGTGGGACCTGGGCACTCAGTGGGAGCCAGCCAGGCTGAGAAAAAGAGCCTTGGGGGCTTGCGATTCGTGTCTGGAAGAGGGTAGACTTTTCTATGAAGCTGAAAGCCAGTGCATTTAGAAAGCAGAGGAATAGGAGCTTTACCCTGCAGGTGAGGCAGGAGCCAGGGCTGTGTGACCCTCCTCTCCCATGTGACTCTTTCTTTAGGAGGTCAGAATGAGACAGAATGAGACAGAAAGAGACAACAGGAGAGACTGGGTGCTGAGCTTTTGGCTCTGGGGACCGGCTCCTCCATGGCCCCGTAGTCTCACTGCCTGATATGGAGGGAAGCAGGCAGCCCAAGCCATGGAGGGGCTGAACGGTCAGGTCTCCACATCCTTCCTAGAAGCCTCATCACCCCCAAATAATAATCTCTTCCTCCCCCTCCTCCTTCTTTTCCTCCCCCTCCTCCTTCTCTTCCTCCTCTTTCCCCTCAGTGCTGGGCATGGAACACAGCCTTGGGTATCATCCCTGCCCCAAGTATGGTCCTCCTGATAGGTCCTGAGAGGCTAGCCTTATTGTTTTTATTTTGGCCCATTCCCTTTCCCTTTCCGAGGAAGGGCTTGCCTGTGAGATCCCCAAGCCTGTGGCCCAGGCATGCCTGGGAAGGAAACTTATCTCCCCAGAAGCAGGTTCTGGGCTCCACTTGCTGTGGGAAGAGCTCCCACCAGCCTCATAGACAGGCAGCCCTGTGGGGTATCCCTACAGCTGCCCTCGGCAGGTACCCTGCTCTTAGTGGTCAGCGCACCCTCTTTTTCCTCTGCTGGCACAGGGTCTGCCCTCCACCCTGGATCTGTAGCCTAACTGGCCCCTGGAGAAGGAAGAGGATTGGAAAAATCCCAACTAGATCAGGGAAGGGCTATGTTTTCCTTGTTAGGGTAGATTCAGGGGATTAAGCAAGAAAGCTGCTTGCTCCCTTCTGAGACCTGGCCTGGGCCTCTGCTGGGTGCTGAATACACACCACAGAGATCAAGTATGGAGTCCCTTCTCCCACTCATCCAGAAGATGGACCGATGGACATGGTGACATCATTCCTTCAGTAAAGTTCAATATGCGCTGAGAAACATCATTGTGGGGTGCCCGATAGATCAGAGGGGCGTCTGAGATGTATTTGGGGGTGAGCAGGAAATAGCCGATGGAAGGCCTCCTGGCCGAGGTTAGGGTAAAATGAGCGCAGTCATTCTGACAACAGGGTGTGCGTGCAGCCCTAGAAGTGGGGGGAAAGGTGTGCCCATTGAGGCTGGAGTATGGGGTGTGGTGGGTGGTGGGGAGGACTGAGAGTGGAGGCTAGAGGAGCTGTGAGCCTGGGGGAGGTGTGGAAACATCAGGGCTCCTGCTGTTCTTCAGAGTGACCAGGTCACTGTGCACCCCTAGGACAACTGTGAAGAGCCCCTTCCCCTCCCGGGTGCTTAGAGTCCAGTGATCTCTTCCTCTCTTTCTCCACCGACAATACACGGAGGGGTGGGTTGTGTAGGGGTGGGTTGTGTAGGGGTGGGTTGTGTAGGGGTGGGTTGTGTAGGGGTGTAGGTTGTGTAGGGGTGGGTTGTGGAGGGGTGTAGGTTGTAGAGGGGTGGGTTGTGTAGGGGTGTAGGTTGTGGAGGGGTGGGTTGTGGAAGGGTGGGTTGTGTAGGGGTGTAGGTTGTGTAGGGGTAGGTTGTGTAGGGGTGGGTTGTGTAGGGGTGTAGGTTGTGTAGGGGTGGGTTGTGTAGGGGTGGGTTGTGTAGGGGTGTAGGTTGTGTAGGGGTGGGTTGTGTAGGGGTGCAGGTTGTGTAGGGGTGGGTTGTGTAGGGGTGGGTTGTGGAAGGGTGGGTTGTGGAGGGGTGGGTTGTGGAGGGGTGTAGGTTGTATAGGGTGTAGGTTGTGTAGGGGTGGGTTGTGAAGGGGTGGGTTGTGTAGGGGTGTAGGTTGTATAGGGGTGGGTTGTGTAGGGGTGGGTTGTGGAGGGGTGTAGGTTGTGTAGGGGTGGGTTGTAGAGGGGTGTAGGTTGTGGAAGGGTGGGTTGTGGAGGGGTGGGTTGTGGAGGGGTGTAGGTTGTATAGGGTGTAGGTTGTGTAGGGGTGGGTTGTGAAGGGGTGGGTTGTGTAGGGGTGTAGGTTGTATAGGGGTGTAGGTTGTGTAGGGGTGGGTTGTGTAGGGGTGGGTTGTGTAGGGGTGGGTTTTGGAGGGGTGTAGGTTGTAGAGGGGTGGGTTTTGGAGGGGTGTAGGTTGTGTAGGGGTGGGTTGTGTAGGGGTGGGTTGCATAGGGGTGGGTTGTGGAGGGGTGGGTTGTGGAGGGGTGTAGGTTATGTAGGGGTGGGTTGTGGAGGGGTGGGTTGTGGAGGGGTGGGTTGTGGAGGGGTGTAGGTTGTAGAGGGGTGGGTTGTGGAGGGGTAGGTTGTGGAGGGGTGGGTTATGGAGGGAGTAGAAAGCCTCCTGTCTTGCTGCTAATGATGGAGCAGAGCTGTTCACCCTTGCACAGAAGCTAAAGGGTCCTGTGAACTTCCAGGGAGTCATTACACAGAGTCAGGTTACTCCTGAGGACCACTCTGCCGTTGTTACGCTGAACAATCAATAAAATTCCCCTTCCCACGTGCAGCTTGTGCCCCCTCTGTACGCTAAGTAATTGCCACGAATACTGTTTAACTTTAATAAACCCCGTGAGTTCATGTTAGTGGTTTTTTTATTGCGCATAAGAACTGTGGTTAATTTAGGAAATTCCCAGTTATACAATGGCTGCCTCCGCTGTGTGCATTTCCTCCAAGAGCAGGGACTAAGCTGTACTCGTTTGCACCTCCATGTTCCGTGTGGCTGGGGTCGCGGCTCAGCTTAAAGAGCGCGTGCTTAGCGAGCACAAGGTCCTGCCAAGCCCTGGCACCTCATGAACTGCGGGTCGGGTCAGGGTGGGGGTGGTATATGCCTGTGACCCCAGCACTGGGTAGGAGTGGTTAGGAGAAGCCAAAGTTCAGGGTTCATAGCAAGTTTGAAGCTAGCCTGAGCTACATGAAACCCTGTCCCAAACAAAAACAAAAACTAGTTGATATAAATCATTCACGGTACTTATAAAGTTGGAAGAAACAGACTTTGATTTCCTTTTAATTCTGCTGTTCTATACGAAGGCTGGCATTTTAATTAATATAATATTCAAGTTTAAAATGGTGTGTGAAAACTGTATCTTTTAAAAAGATTTATTTTTATTAATTTTTAATGTCTGGTAGATATACACACATCTGGGTGTAGGTGTGTGCCTGCTGAGTGCAGGCCCCCTGGGAATCCAGAGAAGGCCAATGGATCCCCTGGGGCTGGAGTTACAGGCCTGGGAGCTGTTGAATGTAGGTGCTGGGAACAGACCCCGGGTCCTCTGGAAGAGCAGAGCATGCTCTAAACCCCCGAGCCATCTCTCCGGCCCTGGAAGCAGTATCTTCACGTACCATTTACGTCACAGAGGAAAACTTTACCTGTTCATTTATGCCTTCAAGACTGAGCTGCTGCTTCTCTTTAACCGCCTGTTTGTCTGTTTTGGGGATGCCCTGCTGCGTAGCTCAGGGTGAGCCCTTACTGCCTCAGTCTCACACGTGTTGGGATGCCAGCCCTGCTGTCGCCACACCTGGCGGAACTGCTGACTTTAAAACTAAAGAGGAGCCGGGCGGTGGTGGCGCATGCCTTTAATCCCAGCACTTGGGAGGCAGAGGCAGGCGGATTTCTGAGTTCGAGGCCAGCCTGGTCTACAGAGCTAGTTCCAGGACAGCCAGGGCTACACAGAGAAACCCTGTCTCGGGAAAAAAAAAAAAAAAAAAACTAAAGAGGAAATTTAGTTGACTATGTTGAATACGAAAACTGCTTGTTTGTTTGTTTTTGTTTGTTTGTTTTGGGGGTTTTTTGTTTTTTGTTTTTGTTTTTGTTTTGTTTTGTTTTGTTTTTTGGTTTTTTCGAGACAGGGTTTCTCTGTGTAGCCCTGGCTGTCCTGGAACTCACTCTGTAGACCAGGCTGGCCTCGAACTCAGAAATCCACCTGCCTCTGCCTCCCAAGTGCTGGGATTAAAGGCGTGCGCCACCACCGCCCGGCTACTAAAACTGCTAATATGAGCAGGTGTGTGTGGTAGCGCATGTCTGCAATCTCAGCCCTTGGGAGGTGGAGGGAGGAGGAAGAGTTTCAGGCTAGCCTGGGCTTCATGAAGTTCTGTTTCAGACACCTAAACCAACCAAACAACAAAAAAGAAGAAAATCAATGTCAGAGCTGATCACCAAGAGCATGTGTGGGCCCTGCCTGTCCGTCAGACCTGTCCCTTAGTGAAGGCCACCTTGGTGAGGCCGGAGGGCACCTCACCTCATCCAGGGCTCCATCACTCCATCATGTCCCAGTGCCCCCAGCCCCAGAACCAGGAGCCAAAGCCTTCATTTTGGAGGCCTCTCTTTTAGAGATCTAGCCCTGAAGGATCCAAAGAAGCTTTGAAGACAATGGCTGCCTGAGGGGACAGCCCGGTGTAAAGGTAATGAAGAAGTGACAATAAGATAGACTGGCGAGGCTTCTTCAGTGCACTGCTGTGTGAGGCATTGTGGTAGCGTGCCACGTGCTCTACTGGGCAGCTCGGGAAACCTCCACCGCGAGGAGAAGACCTTTGGGCCCAGCGGCTTGCCTCACAGGATGACGGGATTGTGTCGGTTGTTTGTGAGCGCTTCTGTGAGCTGCTCTCCGTGGGCTCCTTGGAGAGCCACGGGACAGGCCACACTTCTTCAGTCTCCTGCTGTTCAGACCCAAGGGCCAGCTTAGCAACACCTCCAGAACTCGCTTTCTGTAATCAGACTGTGTAGGATCCCTCAGGGTCTCGGGCGAGTCATACTGAGCAGTCAATAAGCCTACATTGTTAAGACAGCAAATATGAGCAGTGTAGCAGGTCGACTGGACCTAGAGCCCGGGGCTCTATCCCTGGCTCTTCCTCCAAACTCACTGTAACCCGTCACTATGACCACTCTCACTAACGGCCTGCTGCTAGAGAACTAATGACCCCTGTGGGGGAGAGCAGACCCCTGTGGGGGAGAGCAGACCCCTGCGGGGGAGAGCAGACCCCTGTAGGGGAGAGCAGACCCCTGTGGGGGAGAGCAGACCTCTATGGGGTCCCTGGAAGGAGGGCATCCTAGCGCTAGCCTGGGGCATCTGGAGAGGAGGGACGGCAGCTCAGCTGAGCATGGTGTGGTCTGAAGTCTCTTGGGATCACCGGTCTGGCTCATAAGCTTGGAAACAGGCCCAGCAGGGTGTCAGCAGGAGGCCTTGCAGACTTTCATCCTTCCTTGTAACTTTGAATCCCTTGGCACACAGGTTCGGGCCTCCGTTAAAGATGGGAGATAAGATAGGGGAGGCCCTGTCAGCGGGAGCTTGTGAAAGGAGTTGCTAAAGCAAAGCGGCTGTTTCAGGAGCGACTGTTGAGGCCGCCGTGACAGAGGAGGGAGCACTGATGTGGGAGGAGGGGCAGGGGAAGGCGTTGCGCGGGTCGAGGTGGGGCAGGGGTCGAAGAGCCTGGGAAGAGTCTCCTGAGATCTAGAAGGTGCAGGGTCTGCACCGAGGAAGGAAAGGACATGCTCCCCTGAAGGGACTGGGATAGGCCGGTTCCGGGCACAGGGGCGTGGCTTTGGAGCCTAGTCCAGAGAAGACACTAGCCATCCAGGCAGGCGAGGATCAACAGGCTCCTCCGAAGGGCCTGTCAGGAGGAAAGGCTTGGCAGTGTGAAGGGGCTGGGGCAGATCTCACCGCCCGTGAAAGAGCCAGACTGAGACTCCAGTCAGGCCGGCCTAGAGCGGCTCTTTTAGTCAAGCGAGTGGGAGCTCACAGTAAACCCACCACTGCTGTGCACTAAGAGTCCAGGGCACGCCCAGAGCCACAGTGGGCCTTGAGCTCTGGGAGGATGCTTCTAGCGGTTCACTAGTTGTGAGTTCTACCTGGGACACTTTACCATGACCCCAGGTGTCCCCTGACCCTAGGGAGATAAGGAGAGAACTGAAGTATTGACGATTCACTCCTCTACAAACATTTAATCAATGCCTGCTGAATGGAGCCTCGCTCTGAGTATTAGGGATATTACAGTAAGTCCAGACCCCATGTCTGCCCCGATGGGGGGAGAGGAGCCGTTCCAAACATCCACACAAACTCCTCATTTAGGGATGTGAAAGTGAGGTCTGGAAATGAGTGACAATCAGCGACGGAGCCAAGCTCTCTTCTCGCCAGTACCGAGGTCATGCATCGCTCATTGGGTGACGCCTACATCCTCCACTCTGTTTCGGACTGTGGGGGGAAATGCATCCATGGACCCAAGACTGGAGGTGGGTGTGGAAGGAGGTGATGGTGGCGAGGGGAGCCCCCATTCTGCAGAGTTGGTAAAGTAGGATGGGGATGTTTCAATCACATGGCTGTCCCTGAAAACCAGAGGGAGGTTGCAGGGCTCCGCCTCAGGGGCTGGGCTTCTGGCGGCAAAGTCCCGCCCCCTCTGCCCCAGGATAGGATATAAAGTCTCCTAGCTCCTTCCAGGAGTAGGCAGAAAGAAACCATCTCAGGGCTTCTAGGGGAGAGAGGAATTGGACACTCACCTCCGTGGCGTCCGTCCGTGGGTATTGCTCGCCTGCTCAGCTGTAGCGGGGGTTCTGCTGGCACGATGCTGCCCCTGCTGGCCCTGGTAGGGGCCTTAGCCGCAGTCACCCTCACCCAACACGCTGAGGGCACTGCCCCAGGTAGGAGACTCTTAGGTACCAAGGCAGAAGAGTGGTCTAACGCAAGGATGTGGAGGGAAAACACTTGGACACAGGGAGTCCGTGGCTCCCTTGAGTACTGAGTCTCCATCCTTTTGAACAGCTTCCCCCAGTCCCGTGGAGAATTCGGTCCTCCGAGACTGCATAGCAGAGGCTAAGCTGCTGGTGGACACGGCCTACAATCACACACAGAAGAGGTGGGCCTGGGCCTGGGGAGGCCGGTGCGGGAGGACGGGCTCTTGGCAAAATCATCTTACCCACCCTGAACCGCTGAGCACTATGGGTCTCCCAGCTGGACTGAGGGTCACCGCAGCCCATCCCCTCTCCAGCTTCTTCCTTCTCCTTCTCCTCTTTGGCACAGCATCACACAGCGTCTTCGCAGTGGCTCGGCCAGCCCCATGGACCTCCTGGCCTACTTCAAACAGCCAGTAGCAGCCACCAGAAGAGTTGTTCAGGCTGCTGACTATATGCATGTGGCCCTGGGGCTGCTAGAAGAGAAGCTTCAGCCACAGGGATCCCGAGCCTTCAATGTCACTGGTACTCCGTGTCCCCGCTGAGCTCCTAGGGCCTGCCCTAGCCTGGGAGTGGAGGAAAGCCAGATGTGGGAGGTGGGGTGAGAAGCCTAGGGGATGTCAGAGATGATAAAGGGGTGGACCTGAGCAGCCCAGGTAAGAGACAGGACCCCGGACTCAGAACCCTGCCTCCCTCCTCCCCAGATGTGCTCACAGAACCGCAGCTGCGCCTGCTGTCCCAGGCCAGCGGCTGTGCGCTCCAAGACCAGGCTGAGAGGTGCAGCAACAAGTACCGAACTATAACAGGGAGATGCAATAACAAGTGAGTGTGGGGGCCCTGCCTCTGCCCTGCACCGTGCCCCCCCCACTCAGGCCCTGAACCCCACTAACACCCACCTATTCATTACCCTAGGAAGAGACCCTGGCTGGGAGCCTCCAACCAGGCCCTGGCCCGCTGGCTGCCGGCTGAGTATGAAGACCACAGGTCTCTCCCCTTCGGCTGGACCCCTGGCAAGAGGCGCCATGGCTTCCTCCTTCCTCTTGTGAGTCGGAGGGAAGGGTCTAGAAAATGCTCGCTCTCTTTCAAATACAGAAAGTAAAAACAGCCCTGAGTTGTTACGGGAAAGGCTCGGGTCTGGGCTTTCCTCCCACTGGCTGGCTGAGCAACTATGGGTAGAGAATAATATACTTCCCTTCTGAGCCCAGTTTCTTTACCTGTGAATAGAAAAATCTAGAGCTTGTGGGAATGAAAGTGAAGCCCTTGACTGTATAGACCATGATCCCTTCATGCTACCTGCTTGGAATAGAGTTGCTTTATTGTTCTCGTGAGAGGACAGGTGTCAAAGCATCTCTCCCCACCTCTATATTTTCCTCCTTCCTCTCCCTTCCCTTCTCTCTCTCCCATTATCCCATGTATGTGTGTATGTGCCTGTGCATGCGTGTGTGTCACATGTGTGTACAGGCGTGCACAGGCGTGTGGGGTTCAGAGGAAGACTCTGGGTGTCTTCCTTTGTTGATTACCACCATCATGTTTTTTTGAGACAAGGTCTCTCACCCATGCTGTTTCACGGAAGCTGGCCGGCCAGTGAGCTACCAGGACTGGCCTGTCTCTGCCCTCAGTGCATTGGCTTCAGGCATACGTAGCAATGCTTAGCTTCTATGTAGGTCCCAGGGATTTGAATTCAGGTCATAGCAAGTATTCTTACCTACTAAGTCATCTTCCAGTCCCTCTGTTTTGTGTTTTGAGTCTATAGACTGGTCCAGATTTAGGATGCTACCCAGGCTGATCTCAAACTCATAGCTATCTTCCTGCCTCTGCATCCTACGGCTGGGATCTTAGCCACGAGACTCAACGTTCAGGTCAAAGTATCTTGCTAAACATAAAGAACCATACACCCATGCATCCATGATTTGTAATCTCATAATATCAACTTTCTTTTGATGTGTTAATATAACAATCCCCTACCTGCCTTAATATCAATGTTAAATTTTATCCTACTGACCCTCCCATCTGTCTACCCAGATCTCTATTTATTATCTGTCACCTTGAAATCAGTCCTGTTTCTGAAGACCACTAGTTCTATAATCTACTTATTGATATGTTTATCTTTCTGGAACAGCTGGTGGGGGGAGTGTGCTGATCTGGACCAGCCCCCTCACACGTGTTGATATATGATCTTTCTGTGTAGTTCAGATTGGCATGTAACTCACTATTTAACAGACTGGCCCTGAATTTACAATCCTCCTGCCTCAACCTCCCAAATCCTGGGATTATAGGCTTGTGCCACCAGAAACTTCAGGCCAAGCAGGCACACCATCTGGGCTGCATCTCTAAGAACAGAAGAAGAGCCAGGAGGGAGGGTGGATGGAAGACAGACAGCTCTGGCAGGCACTGGCACTCCCTGAGTCCCTGTGGGTCTTGGCACCTGGCCCTGACCCGTGCTGACTGTACTTCCCCACCAGGTCCGGGCTGTCTCCAATCAGATTGTGCGCTTCCCCAGCAAGAAGCTGACCTCAGACCAGGGCCGGGCCCTCATGTTCATGCAGTGGGGCCAGTTCGTCGACCACGACTTGGACTTCGCCCCAGAGTCCCCAGCCAGAGTGGCCTTCAACATGGGCGTGGACTGCGAGAAGACCTGTGCCCAGCTGCCTCCCTGCTTCCCCATCAAGGTCCCTCAGACAACCTTCTAGGGGTAGTAGCTTCCAGCCCAGAAAGAGGGGTGCCAGAGAATCTGGGAGAAATAAGCCCCATACTTTCTCCCATATCTGGGAGAAATAAGAGACCACGGATGCCTCTGTGGTGCATGTCGGAGGGGTGGGGGAGGGGTGAGCTCTATTGGAGTTTCATGGAGGAGATATATGAGACAGGCCTTGACCCATTGGACTGACTCCAGCAAAGGAGACCTCTCTGTTGCTACTTTGTTTCCAACCCAATTCCCTGGTAAAAGAAATCTCAACCAGTAACAGTACAAGCTATAAGCCTAGATTGGGCAGATCTCCCACTACCGCTACTCTAGTCCCATCTATATTACCCCATATAACTTGCGGTTTCTCCAGGCCACAAGCTTCTTTCTATGCAGCCTCTCCGAAGATCTCTCCTAGCTCCTCTCGGTCCTGTTGATCTTCTGTAGCTCCTCCCCCTTCCCTTTTCTCCTCCCCCAAACTCTCAGCTCCTCCCCCTTCCTCCCACCCAATCATTGGCTCAAGCCTTTATTTGAAAAGTTAAGGTGGGGAGAAGGTTCACAAGGCAACTCCTCATCTGCAGCCCCTCTGAGGAGTGGAATTAGCATCAAAATACAAGCCCGGGCTATCCACCACACCTCTGGGCCCTACTTTTAGAAACTATTAGAAACTCTTCATGGGTTGGTGCAGTCCCAGAACCCTGCAATTCTTGCCAACTCCTGGTTTGGGGCTGTTAGCAGGGTCTTCCTCTAAGCAAGGATAACTATAGGGGACTGGGTGAGAAAATACAGAATTCAGGAAGTTGATTCGCTTTTGGGAAAGAAGGGGCACAAGTATATCCACAGGTTCAAACAGACATTCACACACACACACACACACTCAAATGTATTCATACACACACATTCACACACACACTCAAACACACATTCACCTACAGGTTTGCTTACTTGCAGTGGGAAGGGGCTTATTTGCAGGGGGCACTCAGAAGGGGCTGTACAATTACCAACCCCCCTTTCCTCGGCCTTGGTGCAGGGGTGCCTCCTCCGCGGAGCTTTCTCCGTCTTTACAGCGCAGTCTTAGCATTTGGAGGCCCAGCAAGTGCTGCCTCCAGTGAGCGTGGCTTTGCTGCTTGTGTAACAACTTGTCTCTCAGAGGCTCAGTCTCTCCTCCAGTCAGATGAAGCTCTTCATCGTCTTAAAAGTTTCATTGAGGGTAGGGGTTTCATCTCAGGAGTAGAGCATTTGCCTAGCAGGCACCCAGGTTTGGGTCTGGGTGAGTCTTGGAGGGCTTCCTGGAGAAGGGAGGTTTTGAGCAATGTCAGAGTTGAGTTGGGGGTCCCCCAGATCAGTGAGCCGGCTACGGAGGGGCCCCAGAGTCACTGAGAGATCTTCACTCTAGATACCGGCCAACGATCCCCGCATCAAGAACCAGCGTGACTGCATCCCTTTCTTCCGCTCTGCCCCGGCGTGCCCCCAAAACAAGAACAAAGTCCGCAACCAGATCAATGCGCTTACGTCCTTCGTGGACGCCAGCATGGTGTATGGCAGCGAGGTATCCCTCGCCCTGCGGCTCCGAAATCGCACCAACTTCCTGGGGCTGATGGCCACTAACCAGCAATTCCAGGACAATGGCCGAGCCCTACTGCCTTTCGACAACCTGCATGAGGACCCCTGTCTCCTGACAAACCGTTCTGCACGCATCCCCTGCTTCCTGGCAGGTCAGTCTGCAGGGGAGTTAGCGTCTTCCCAGGACGGAAGGGCGTGATGGGGTGTGGCATCAGTAGACCCTCAGCATGGGGGCATGCCTTCGGTTCAGATCTGTGCAGTCATCAGGAAACCTAGACATGGGAAGTGCCTATCCCGTGGCTGTGGCCAGGCGTCCCTGCTTCACTGTCTCCAGGGACAAGGCTCTCATTACCTGAATGTCACTCCAGCCAGCTATAGGAGTGGTCCCCATTAAATATCTGCCCACTGCTCCTAGTCACGGTCCTGAGACCCAAGAGAAGACGCTGACTCTTCTGAGACAGAAAGGAACTGGCTCTTCAGTTAGGCTGGTGGTGGTGGTGGTGGTGGTGGTGGTGGTGGTGGTGGTGGTGATGGTGGTGGTGGTGGTGGTGTGTGTGTGTGTGTGTGTGTGTGTGTGTGCCTCCCTTCTTGTTACACAATTCTGCATTTATGCGGTCCCTCCCTCCCGATATTTACTGTGTCTGCTATTCATAGCCCTTACTCCAGATTTAATGATCACGACAGGAATCACTTCTGGGCCATCCCTGAACGTCACAGCAGCCCTGAAAGGCGAGAAGTATCGTCCTCTATTCACAGATCCGAGGCTGAGGCTGAGGAAAGATGGCCTAGCTCAAGAGAGCAGCGCTCTTGAGGGCAGAGCCTATGCTGGGGCAAAGCCACTGCAGCTCCTGGGTCTCTGCTCCGTCCATCCTGCCTCACTGCTTAACTAAGCCTCACACTAGAAGGATCGCACAACCATATATTCTGGGGGAGCAGCTTGTCCCTTCCCCAGAGGTCTCCAGAAGCTTAGCCTAAACAAGACTGGGGGCTGGGTGACAAGCCATTGGGTGGCTGAACTTGCTGTCCTTGCGTGCCTATGGGAGAGGTCTGGGTACATAAATGTGCTCTGCCCAATGTGCCCGCTCCCTCTTGGTGCCTAGGATATCAAATTCAAATATGGGAACCGGGAGAGCCCTCGGTGCAGAAAGAGATCCAGACAGGGGCTTGTAGCCTTGAGGTCATGGCTCCCAGGGCCGTCTCCCCACAGGGTGTGATCTGGGCTGCAGATCTGGTCTTGTAGAAGAGGATAACCAGGCAAGAAGAGCAGCCTCTGCCCCGTGTGTCTCACTTAGTTCTCACCTGGTCTAGCCCCTTAGGGACCCAGAAGCCCACTGTGCTCTGTCCTGGGGAGGAAGGTGACTGTCACTGTTGGTGGCCCCAGGAGACAGCTCAGACGGAAGCATCTCTCAGGAAGTGTGCCTCACCTGGTCTCAGGGTCCCAGACCTCAGTCTTCCCTTACCAAAAGAGTCTCTTATAATTTTGAACTTGGGGTTTTTTTCAAGGTGACACCCGGTCAAGTGAAACCCCTAAACTGGCGGCCTTGCACACGCTGTTTGTGAGAGAACACAATCGCCTAGCCACCGAGCTGAGGCGCCTGAATCCCCACTGGAGTGGAGACAAGCTGTACAACGAAGCCCGGAAGATCGTGGGCGCCATGGTCCAGGTAGGGGGCCCAGAGGCCAGCATGGCTCTGCGGGAGTGGTTCCCAACCTTCGAGAACGCGGCTTTCAGGTTGTACCCCAAGGCTGCTGAGTCTGGATGCTTGGGGTGCATCTCTACCCCTGGTTCCAACATTGACTGGGACCCCATCCGTGACATTTCTTTGGATTTCAGTATCTCATCCTCCAGTGGGAGATTAAAGCTGCCACACTTGACACAATGACAGTCATCACTAGGGTGCCCGAGGAGCCTTTTGCACAGCAGAGGAAAGGGACTCAGGCAGCTACAGCCCTTCCATCTCTTCCAGATCATCACCTACCGAGACTTCCTGCCTCTGGTTCTGGGCAAGGCCCGGATGCGAAGGACCCTGGGTCCGTACCGAGGGTACTGCTCCAATGTGGACCCCCGTGTAGCCAACGTTTTCACCCTGGCCTTCCGCTTCGGCCACACCATGCTGCAGCCCTTCATGTTCCGCTTGGACAGGCAGTATCGGGCCTCAGCACCCAACTCGCACGTCCCGCTTAGCTCTGCATTCTTTGCCAGCTGGCGGATCGTACATGAAGGTGACCGGGTTTCCCAAAGGCGAGGGGGGAGGGTCCAAGCACCCCTTCCCCAGATGGGCTGTTGTCTCCTGGTCCGGCCTCTGCAAATGCCTCCTCGGGATAGTGGAAAGATTGCAGCCATCATGAGTCTCTTATGCCCTAAGACAGGAGTCCCCCTCTGTTGCTACTATGTTTCCAACCCAGTTCCTGGGTGAAAGAAAGCTCAACTCAGCGGTTAACAAAACAAGCTACAAGCCTAGATTGGGCGGGCCTCCCACTCCACTACTCTGTTTCAATACATATTAATCCCATCCAACTTGCGGTTTCTCCAGGCCCCGAGCTTCTCTCCCTGTCACCTCTTCATTTCTTCTTTTTTCGTTGCTCCTCCTCTTCCTGTTTTATACCCTGTAGCTCCTCCCCTAGACGCTCTGCTCCTCCCACTTTCCTCCTGCCCAATCATTGGCTCAAGCCTTTATTTGAAAAGTTAAGGTGGGGAGACGGTTCACAAGGCAACTCCTCATCTGCAGCCCCTCTGAGGAGTGGAATTAACATCAAAATACGAGCCCAGGGCTATCCACAACACCCCTCTTCCCAGCCTCACGCACTGGGAATTACACCCAGGTCTTGTGCATGCTAGGCAAGCGATCTACCGTTAAGCTATTTCCCCTTCCCTTTTACTTTTTAAATTTTATATAAGGGCTCTGCTAAAAGTAGGCCAGGCTGGCCTTGCGCTTGTGATTGTCCTACCTCAGCCTCCTGAGTAGCTAGGATTATCACTGTATCTATATCACCTATATCACCAGGCCTGGTGATAGGGGTTTCCTAAGCAGGGGGCGGGGCAGACCAATGTCAGAGCCGTATATCACGGACCTGCAAAGGAGCCTCGCTTGCTAGCTTGGTATCGTGGTGTCTTGGTTTCTTGGTATGGGGAGCTTTTTAAAGACTGGCCAACTCTTTTGTTTGGTGAAACCAGGTGGCATCGACCCTATCCTCCGAGGTCTCATGGCCACCCCAGCCAAGCTGAACCGGCAGGACTCCATGCTGGTGGATGAGCTCCGGGACAAGCTCTTTCGGCAAGTGAGAAGGATCGGGCTGGACCTGGCAGCTCTGAACATGCAGCGCAGCCGGGACCACGGGCTTCCAGGTGATGCGGCACCTCGCACAGGGCCGTTTTGGGGGTTCAGAGCAGGCCTGGACCGACCCCCCCCCTCCTGACAGTAACAAGATAGCAGTGCAGAGAAGGTTGGGGGTGCTGATGCAGCAAAGCACCCCCTGCCCCCACATGGTCACACGTGCTGACTCCTCCGGTCACCCCAATCTGCTATAGGGACCCCAGCTTTACCTTCACCTCAGGACTAGGTCAGGGGACGGACGAGGAGGTAAAGGGAAGGGATCAGAACTTTCTGAGCAGAGAAAAGCAATAGACTTACGGACATGGATGGCCTGCCCTGTTCCCCACCTCACTGGCCACTTCAGAGAAGAAGGCTGTAAAGTCTCTGGGACCAAAGAGATGGCGAAGCCCTCTGACCTGAGGGTGGAGGGCAGGAGCAAGAGAGTGGGGAACAGGCACATGAGGGTTAAGGCCCCGTGGGGCTGTTTGGTGAGGACACTGTCGCAGTGTGAAGAAAACAGACGCTCCTGTTGCTTTTCCTTGTTCCAACGAACTTCAGCAGCAGCGGTTCACACCATCATCATATAGAGGGGGAGTAAGTCAGAGACGGCCATAGTTCACACCATCATCACATAGAGGGGGAGTAAGTCAGAGACGGCCATAGTTCACACCATCATCACATAGAGGGGGAGTAAGTCAGAGACGGCCATAGTTCACACCATCATCATATAGAGGGGGAGTAAGTCAGAGACGGCCATAGTTCACACCATCATCACATAGAGGGGGAGTAAGTCAGAGACGGCCATAGTTCACACCATCATCATATAGAGGGGGAGTAAGTCAGAGACGGCCATAGTTCCCACCATCATATAGAGGGGCAGTAAGTCAGAGACGGCCATAGTTCCCATCATCATATACAGGGGCAGTAAGTCAGAGACGGCCATAGTTCCCATCATCATATACAGGGGGAGTAAGTCAGAGATGACTAGTAATCTACTCAAAGGCACGAAATATGAAGTAAAAATCTGACTTCAAAATGTCCTCATGTTTGACCCCATTTGACACCACAAAGAGGTTTCAGGCCTGGTTTGCCTTTCTTTCTTCTAACTCCAACCTTCCCCTTTAGATAGAGCCTGACCGATCCTCACCCATGTGTGAAGGCGTCAGGGACTTCTAACTGCCTGCTCTGCTCACTACAGCAATGGACAGGCACACAGCAGGCACCGAGACATCAGGGTTTCTTTCCTTTTCTTCCTCCTCTCCCCCTCTCTCCGTGTACATGTCTGTGGGTCCCAGGTCTCAGGTGTTATTCCTCAGCTGCCCTCTACCAGCATGTATGTATGTATGTATGTACATATGCATGTATTTATGTATGTATGTAAGTGTGTGTGTATGTATGTACATACATATGCATGTATTTATATATGTATGTAAGTAAGTATGTATGTATGTATGTATTTTATTTGTTAGTTTCCTTTTTTTCAAGATACAGTGTCTGTATAGCTCTGGCTGTCCTGGAATTAACTCTGTAGACCAGGCTAGCCTCAAACTCAGAGATCTGCCTCCCTGTGCCCCTCCATCCCCCTAGTGTTGGGATTAAAGTTGTGTGGCACCATCCCTCAGCCCTTGTATTTTTTGAGGCAGGGTCTCTGACTGCCCTGGGACTCACCATATAGGCTGAGCTGAGTGGGCAGTGAACCCCAAATCTGCTTATCTGTTTCTCCAGCACTAGGATTGTGTGCATGACCTTGCCCATAAATATATATATACACACACATATAATGTGTATATATCTATATCTATATATATATATAATGTATATATATGATGTGTGTATACGTATACATATACATATACATATATGTATACATATACGTATACATATACATATACATATACGTGCTTGTGTGATAAGCAGAGTCATTTCCCTGGCAGTCTTAAACGTAATGCTCCTGACAGCCAAGGAGCTGTTGGCGCCCCCTGCTGGAAGGCTGTCGTTGCTACCCACTCAAATTGCCACATTGTAACTTTCTATTCCCCAACACAAGACTGTCCACCTACAGTCTAGAGAGGGCAGTGATCTAGTGTTTAGACCCCGGGGATCTTCTGGTTCCATCCAGTACTGACTACGGAATATACTCTGGTGGATCTGTGGGAGCAGCAGAAGCTGACGGGACACTGACGGCATTGCTCTGACTGGACTCCCCTGCAGGATACAACGCCTGGAGGCGCTTCTGTGGGCTTTCCCAGCCCCGAAACTTGGCCCAGCTTAGTCGGGTGCTAAAGAATCAGGGTTTGGCAAGGAAGTTTCTGAACCTGTACAAGACACCCGACAACATTGACATCTGGGTCGGAGCCATCGCAGAGCCTCTCCTGCCAGGGGCCCGGGTGGGGCCTCTTCTGGCTTGTCTTTTTGAGAACCAGTTCAGAAGAGCCAGGGATGGAGACAGGTAAGTGACCCGAGTCTAAATTAACCCAGGACCAGAAGAATACAGCATTGAGAGGCTGGAAAATGGAGAGAGCACCTTTAAAGCCCCATTTCTCCCAAGGTCACAGGACCTGAGGCCAGGAGACTTCCCCATGCAAAGTGGGTCTGAGGGAAAGAAATGCTGCCCCAGGCAAGATCGGAGCCTCCCTAGGCCAGAGCACCAACTAGTCAACCTCCATGTTCTATGCTAGTGGACCCCAGGAGCTGTGGGCAAAACAAGCTAAGCCTGATTTCCCTCTAGTGAGCTTGTGGCTAAGACCTGACTCCTTATTTGGATGTGGCCGTATGCTTGAGTTCACGTCCAGCCCTGGCCGCGTAGACTGCTGTCTACTTACTTACTTCTGGGCAGTTCACTTATGGAAAGTGGGTGAAATGGAGTGCCTGAGTGTCAGACACAAGCATGGTGCTCTCTGCACAGTAAATCTCCAACCTTCCCACGCTTCTCTTTGACTGGCAGATTCTGGTGGCAGAAATGGGGAGTTTTCACCAAGAGACAACGCAAAGCCCTGAGGCGGATTTCTTTATCTCGGATTATATGCGACAACACTGGCATCACCACAGTTTCCAGGGACATCTTCAAGGCTAACATCTACCCACGGGGTTTTGTGAGCTGTAGCCGTATTCCCAAGCTGAACCTGTCAGCCTGGCGAGGCACATGAGGCTTCTGCAGGTAAGGGGGGCTCTGGAACGGGCCAGGCCCTCGCATCTCTCTCTGGAATCAGACATCCCACGCACGAAGGAACACAGTACTCCTCCACAGTGGCTTCCAAGCATGCTAGTTTCCGGGCTGATAATCAGTTCTGGGGTCTAGGACTTGTGAGGAGAGGGACAATCACAAGTATTTAGCTGACCTCAGTTTTGTCACTGACATCCTAAAATAGCTCTTTGGATAGCCAACAAATTCTTCATCCATTTCTTTCTGCTATTCCCACAGGATTCTATGCCAAGACCCCAAGTCTTGGAGATGAGGGTGACGGGGAGATTGTGAGGCTTCTCTCTACCCCACAAACCGCCGTTTCCTGCTGGAGCTTTTGCTGGTTACACTCAGAGATGGCTTTGTTGGTTGAGTGTCAAGGGTGCTATGGTGACAGGCCCACTTACCTTGGGAACCTTAGACATCACGTTATGAATCAGCACCAGGTATAAGAGCCTATGAGCCAAGCCACGGGGCTTTGAGGTCCCAGCAAGACACTGCGGGAGGGCTTCCAGCACGTTCTTCTTCCCCTGCCCTCCAGCATGACTGGAAGACCACACAGTCCTACCTCTTAGCCATCTCACCATCTTCCTCGGAGCCTGAAGGAACAGCAGCACTCTCTACTTCTACCAATAAAACAATGCAAGGGCAGGGCCTGCCGTCTCTGTTGGGCGGGGAGAGGGTGGCCTTGGTTCTAAGCTTTGCCCCACACAGTAAAGACGAGGGTGCTAAAATGGAGCCTGAGACTTGCCCCACAGTCTCCTGGAGTTTTAAGAAACACTGCGAGGGAGAGAAAGGCAGTTTGGACCTCCAGAGTAGAAAGAACAAGAGTCCACAGAAGATCAGTTAATATAAATACTCTTTATATGAAAAACAAACAAAAAATACAAATATAATAAAAGACCCCACCCAGCTGGCAGGAAGGACTGAGAACTACCCCTGGTCATGTCCTAAAGCCACCCAGCCCTAAACTGTAAGGGGACAGAGACTTAGCCCGGAAGTTGAGACCTCTTACCCTCATCTTTTCTTGGAAGGAACAGATGACTGAGCTCTCAAATGAATCTTCCTCTTTGGAAGATGCCAACTCCGTATTGTTGCTGTTTTGCTTTTTTTTTTTTGTTTGAGATAGGGTCTCATTACATAGCTCTAGTTGTCCTGGAACTCACTAGTAGACCAGGCTCACTTCAAATTGGAGACATCCTCCCACCTCTGCCTCCTGAGTGCTGGGATTAAGGGCGTGCACCATTGCTCCTGACCACCAAACTCCATTCTGGAGCCCTCTGCCACAGAGGCTCCATGACAAACCAGAAAAGACACTGTACTGAGGCCAGGCTAATGCTGAGTTTACCCCAAACAAGCTTCAGACGGCACAGCCTGCCTCCTTATGATGCCCATGTTTGATAGCCAAAACATGGGCAGGGCGTCAGGTGGGCCCAGAGGGTCTGGCTTTCCCTCTACATGGAAGAAATAATAATGTCCTGCTGAAGGCTATGCAGAGGAGCCAGCTGGAAGCTTCTAGACCATCCAGTTTGGTAGACCAATGTGGTCTCTAATAAGCAGGACAAAGTGAGAGCCCTGGGTGCAGACATCTCTCCCTTGCTCCACAGGCCAAGGCTGCGGAGAGCTAGGTCAGCGTTCCTGTGGGGCTCACAAGGTCCTGGGGGAGACTCTCTCGGGCCTCCTGCATGCGGCGCCGGGCTCGACGGAATGCTTCTGTAAGGGAAGGAAATATTGCCTCACAGTCAGCTACTGTGGGGAGGAGAAGAAAGTGGCCCCGGGTGTCCGGGGAGGGAATGAGGTGCTTACCTAGCACGTTGTGTGTGGAGCTCTGCTGGCTGAACCCTTCCAGACGGTCCAGCACGCTCCGCATCTGTTTCCGGAGGGAGCTTGACTCCATAAAAGCCCTGCAGGGACGCAGAAAACACAGTCAAGGCTGCTCTCCAGCCCTCAGTGACAAGGGGCTCAAGGTTACCTCGGGGCCCAGTGTCACCCACCGGGACTGCTGCAGGCAGTGCAATCGGAAGGTGACAGTACCCGTTGTCTCAGTGCGGAATCCAAAGCGGCTCAGGTGCTCCCCCTGGGCAGACAGCGGAGGCAGAATCAGTGTGTGCAGACTCTGGACCTGAGGCACTGCAGACACCCGCATTCCTATTCTTAGGTAGTGTAGGAGCATTGAGGAACTTTATCGTTCAGACAGCAACACAAGGGGGACACCAGGCTCCACACTCACGTGGGAATGAACAAGAAGCAAGAACGCTTCTTACAAGTCCACCCTGCGCCTGACTACCAAGGCCTTCAGTGGTGGGAAGGAGAGGAGGAAATCTCTAATTGCACGGCTCCCCAGGGACCTCCTCGTATAGATATTTGTACCTCTAAACTATGGGCAGCCCTGGCAGCATAAGCCACAGGAAGGAAGGGTCTATATGCCATGAGTATGATGAACAAAGGGGCAGGGCCTCAAACAGGACTGTAAGGACTCAGCCTGAAGTCGCCCCAGAGGTGAGTCACCTTGAAGGTTCCTGGTATCCTCACGTAGGAGGGGTCCTCCAGCTCCAGAGAACCGCCAATGAAAAACCTCCTTAGCTCTGCCACGAGGCCCAGCTCCATGGGCCTCCACGTGGAGACAGTCAGGGTGTGCAATCCTGTGTAAGGAAGAGGGGGAAGTTCCAGCCCTGACTTTCCAGCAATGATCTGGGTTGGTGATGACCTGGCAAAGGTTAGTGTGGTGGGTGACAGTGTCTGACTGGAGGACAGTTCTCCTCTCAGCTGTCCCAGGCATCCCTGTGTGCTCTAGACAAGCCTGTCAACCTCTGAGAGCCAGCCTCTCTTCTGACCCTAGTAAAACGTAGAAGCAGTCAGGGCACTCCACCCCACAGGGGGCTGGGAGAAACGATGAGGTTTACCACAGTGTGTGGCACACAGCAACGGGAACGTCAGTTCACCCAATGCCCACGGTGGTGCAGTTTCTCTCTCCAGGTCTAAGGGGAGGACTGTGGCATGTGACAGCCCGTCAGGCTGCTGGACTAGGTCTGTTCCCGCTTCATGGTGTCTCTCATAGGAGGGGAGAAATTCCGCAAAGCCGCAAGTGATTCTTCCAGTCAGAGCCCCCAGTTCCTAATCATCCTAATCTCTCTACCTCAGGAGCATCAGAGTCTTTGAGAAGTTCTGGTCTTGTTGACAGGACAGAGGGGATTAAAAGGGGGCAGGGACAAGAGGTTACCTGGGGTGACAGGCAGCACCACAGCCCCGTAGCCTTCCACACGATACCTCTGCCAGAAGTCCAGTGAGAGGACCTTACAATAGAGCACGGGCCACTCCGGGAGGGATTCTGGAAGGTAAATGAGGGGTCACAGGGACGTCTGTTCAGAGAGGTCCCTGGCTGTGCGTTAGTGAGGCCGAGGACCGAAGCTACTCACCAACCGATTCATCCTCGTGCAGAAAGAAGGCTTCGAATGTGAATGGAAAGGAGAAATAGGCCACTTTGTCCTAGAAAAGAGGAGTGTCATTTTCAACTCACAAACCCGGGTGGGCACAGCCTCACTGGAATGGGCACTGTCCGACTGGTAGGACACCGCAGGCATGCAAGGGGACAGCTGACTGTAAGCTGCTGTCAGTCTAAGAGACTGAAGAGCGACTCTGGCCCAGGCAGCCCCATGGAGCCCACCCAGAAGCAGCCCCAACTATGGTTCCTCCACAGAGAACACGGGGTGGGGTGGGGTGGGGTGGGAGGGCTGGCCTGGTGAAGCTTCAAATGTCCCCGGAGCTGCCATTCCCTTCCCGACACCCTGGCACCCTCCGTACCATTCCCAGGGATTTGGTGGCACAGGTCTGGGTTACCCCCGAGAGCTGTTGGAAGGATGGGCTGGACCAGTCTGAAAGCCAAAGGGCAGACTCAGTAAGCTCACTGGAGAGGGCAGGAGGTCACGGGAGAAAACACAGCTGTCGGCAAGGTTCCTTTGCAGTTCCTTCACCTGCCCACTCCGTCACACAGTGTCAGTCACCGTCACTGGGTGAGTCTGCTGTAGGCTGATATGTCTCTGAGGATGCTAGCGACCCTACTGTCTCTCCCAGAGCTAATATTCTCGTGTCTATGGGCAGGGCTAGAGACGCAGATGTAATTTAAGCTATGGAATGGGTGCCAATCGCCCAGGAACACTAGAGGTAGAGAGTAACACGGGCCAGGCTTAACCTCCGAGGTGCTCAGTTCAGGACCAGCAGGGGAGGAAGAATTCACCCAAGAGCCTGGAGAGCCCGCAGTGAGAAGGCAGAAGCCGAGGGGAACACCTCGTGAAGGAGGCTGTGTGGGTGCTTCAGAGAGACCAATGCGGTGGAAGGGCGGAGGCACCATTCCAACTGGCAATGTGGAGGTGACCAGTAACCTTGAACAATTTCAGTGGGAGTGGACCGAATGCCCCTAGAACTGTCAGAATAGAAATGTCAGAAAAGCACTTACTAGTAGCCGGCAGCTCCACAAAGAAGTGGACATAGAGGTTGTCGTACTCATAGCCTCGGGCTGAAACTTAGAGAAAGCAGGAGCGAAGTTTAGCTTGGTCTCTTAGTATTCTTTTTTAGGGGTTTTGTTTGTTTGTTTGTTTTTTCAAGACAGGGTTTCTCTGTATAGCCCTGGCTGTCCTGGAACTAGCTCTGTAGACCAGGCTGGCCTCGAACTCAGAAATCCGCCTGCCTCTGCCTCCAAAGTGCTGGGATTAAAGGTGTGCGCCACCACTGCCCGGCTGGTCTCTTATTATTCTTACCACTCATTCTAGTCTAGTCTAGTCTGTCTATCTGCCTGTCTGCCTGTCTGTCTCTCTGTTTGTCTCTCTCCCCAAGACAGTTTTTCTCTGTGTAGTCCTTGAATTCACTCTGTAGACCCAGGCTGGCCTCAAACTCACAGACATCCACCTGCCTCTGCTTTCCAAGTGCTGGGATTAAAGACGTGCACCATCACTGCCCAGCTGGTCTCTTACTATTCTTACCACTTAGTCTAGTCTCTCTCTCTCTCTCTCTCTCTCTCTCTCTCTCTCTCTGAGACAGTTTTTCTCTGTGTAGTCCTTGAATTCACTCTGTAGACCAGGCTGACCTCAAACTCACAGTCATCCACCTGCCTCTGCCTCCCGAGTGCTGGGATTAACGTTGTTTGTCACCACCACTCAGCTACTCAGTCTAGTCTTGAAGGGCCCAAATGCTCTGCAAATAAAGCCTTTCGGGGGCCCAGGAGGCCCAGTTTCCAGAGAAGACTCATCACTCAGCTTCCCAAAGACCATGTTCAGCCCAATCTAGGCCGAGGTGAGACTCTAGTCTCACGGCTCCATCAGACTCTAGCCTGGCTCCAAGACAAGACACTTACCTACCTCTCCATTCACAAACAGCCGGAGGGCACCTGGGGTGATCTACAGCAGAGAGAAATGGGAAGGTGTCAGGCTGAGAGGGAATCAGGTTGCCACCCCCACTCCCCCACCCCCAGCCCTGTCCCCAAATCTGCAGACATGACACTGGCTCTCCAAGCTAGGTCACACTGTGCACGGTCTCTCCACCCTGACACTTCCCTACGGGACGCTCTCCTGTTCCTAAGACCCGCAGAGCGGCAGCGCGGTATTTAAAGGGAGGAAGGGTCACTGGGACCCTCCGGTGGCCAGGTTTGTTCCTTTAATTATTTGTGTCATCTGTCTGGGCTTCTTTTTTACCATGAGAATCTGTTGCTCAGGTAGCATAAAACAATACAAGTCTTTCTTTCTTTCTTTCTTTCTTTCTTTCTTTCTTTCTTTCTTCTTTTTTTCTTTTTCCTGAGACAGGGTTTCTCTGTGTAGCCCTGGCTGTCTTGGAATTCACTCTGTAGACCAGGCTGGCCTAGAACTCTGAAATCCGCCTGCCTCTGCCTCCCAAGTGCTGGGATTACAGGTGTGTGCCACCACTGCCCGGCTTACAATACAAGTTAATTCTCTAGAGACAGGGTTCGGGTGGGGGTGGGGTAGGGGGTATGAGTAGTTCTATCCTTGTTTGCAGGTCTAGAAATTGAATTCCTGGTGTGTGTTTGGGGGGGGGGGACATAAACAGGACCCCTGTTTTGGTTTCGTTTTCTAAAATTCAAAAACCATTTGACCAGCAAAAAATGATAGCTCTTTGCCTGTCTGAGGTGCCCTGCAACAATATCCACCTGAACCATGAGGAGGACACTTTCTATCTGTATATGAGCCATGAGGAGGACACTTTCTATCTGTATATGAACCGTGAGGAGGACACTTTCTATCTGTATATGAACCGTGAGGAGGACACTTTCTATCTTTATATTGTTTTTTAAAATAAATTGTAAATTAATGCATGACTGCATTACCACCGATAAAACTCCCCAAACCACCAAACCCTGGAGAACAAGAAGTCAAAATGCCTGCTATATTCTTCTCCCTGCCCAATACCCAGTTACCACCACCCACCCGGCCTGTCCCAAGAGAGTGGCCAGCAGAGCCTGTGCGCCTTTCAGACCCGGTTCTCTGCACGCAAGCACCCACGTCAATCCTCAGGGTCAGGAAACGCTTCTTTGACCTCCTCTCTACCCTGCAGAGCTCATCTTGAAGACAACAGACAGTGCCTCTCCCGTCAGACACTCGCCCTAACAGCTCCCAGTGCTGCGGGAAGTTGGGCTACCCACCATCTCAAAGTCTGTGCCCACGAGGCTGCCGAGGTACTCCTTGTGCCGGCCATAAAGCTGAGGAAACAAAGCAAACCCATCCTCAAAACTCGGCTCAAGCCAGACCAGGTTTAGTTCTGAATGGGAGAAAATCTGAGCAGGGCAAGTACCCCAAATACTGACTTTTTGTTGTTGTTGCTTTTTTTTTTTTTTTTTTTTTTTTTTTTCTCTTGAGACAGGGTTTCTCTGTGTAGCCCTGGCTGTCCTGGAACTCACTTTGTAGACCAGGCTGGCCTCGAACTCAGAAATCCACCTGCCTCTGTCTCCCAAGTGCTGGGATTAAAGGCGTGCACCACCACTGCTCGGCTATATACTGACATTTTAATGAGACGTATGGCGTTTTGTTGCAGGGCACAGGACGGTGCCACCAGCCGGACATAAGAACTGCAATACCAACACTCATTGCTAAGACAAGAAGACAGTTGTCAAATCAAGGCCAGCCTGGGCTACACAGGGAGTTCCTGCCTAGTCTGATAGAGTGAGAAAGCCTCAACACATGCCTGCTCAAAGATAACTAAGGTGAAACACTGAGGCTCTGAGGTTAGCCAGCCTGGGAACAAACCTGGCTTTCAAGTTAACACGCTTGATTGCTTGGGCCGTCTGTAACTTGGGGTTCTGGTTTATAAAGTGGTAGCAATGTTCCCCTCACAGGGTTGTAAGAGCTACATGAGTGCTTGTAATAGGACCGCCACAGAGCGGGGCCATGTCGGCTGCATTTCCTGGATGGCGGAGGGCTGCCCTCTCTCTCTCGGCCACCCAGACATGGCTTCAGCTCCCACGCCGGGGCACTGTCCTCCAGGATTGGGACTAATTGGTACTTACGTCCTTGAATACACGCTGCTCCCGCTCTTCCTCCTCTGGCTGTGCCAGGGAGGACACGTTGTCAATTGTGTATTTCCAAGCAGAGGTGTGCTCCTGCTTCTCTCCCTCAGTCTCGATTCTGTGAGGTCAAAGCCACAAAAAGGATCATTTGTGTTGGTACAAGGTATGGCTTTCCGGGCCCAGGGATCAGCTACGCTGGTGACAAAGCTCACTTGGGGTCTATGATGGAGAAGATGGTCACGCAGACGATTAAGCAGAAAGGGCACCAGTCGACACCCGTGGGATCCAGACCCATTTCTACCCTGAAGCCATGGGGACTCTAAGACACTCAGCTCCCCCGCCTGAGAAATGGACAGCTTGGGTGTGTTTGGTGGCTAATGCACAGAGCTGTCCTCTCAGACAGAAACCAAGCACAGCTGGCCCTGGCCTGGCGGAGTCCACCTCCCCTTCGCTAGCTTGTCCCCGTTCTCTGCAATCCCAGAATCCTCCTCACTCAATGGCACGGCTAATGTGAGTCCTTTTGCTGCACATTTTCCAGCTGTTCCCTAAAGGCCTACGGGCCAGAACAGAGTGTGACCCAGCGCCTGGGAGTTAGATGTTTAAGAGCAGATCAAGGGCTTTCTGGGACGATGCTCGACTAGAGGTAAGAAGGGCAGGCAGTGAGGCCTCCGCCACACCTCCCTCCCCAGTCCCACCTGTAGGGTCCTTTGATGCCTGTGAAGTCAGGCTTCACTGTGATCACTCCATTGCTGTCCACCTTCAGAATGCAGAGGACATGTTCATGTATCTTATAGCCAAGCCTAGGAAGCAGGACATCAACATCAAGGTTGGGGTCACCAGGGAAAGAGGGGGGCAGGCGGCTACTTCAGGGACAGAAGAGGGGACGCCGCAGTTAAGAATCTTCATGGGGATGCTTTTCTTTTGAGTAGAGCAAGATAGAGAAAGAGCCCCTCCATCCCATATGGCTTTAACAGGAAGGTGGTGGTGAGGGGCAGGAGGAGGAAGGGGGGGGGGAGACCAGAGCCCGCGGGGGTGGGGGGGTGGGGAGGGTGGGGGGTGGGGGAGAAGGGTCACTTACTTTCCATAGGGCCCCAGGTCAGCCATAATGTACATCGTCTGAAGAGGAGTGTTGATAGCGTGGTTGTTCTTGATGAAGTCTTCCGAGGGTTCCCACGTGACCATCCGAGACTTGAGTTTGCTGCCCTCCCTGGGAAAGACCACAGGTAAGGGTCACCGAGAGAGGTCATGAGAGAAACACACACACACATACACACACACACACACACACACACAATCCAGTGGATTTGTTAGTGTTAGTAGGAACTCCAGGAACATCAGCACGAGGGACCCCAGAGACCACCTGATCGCTGCTTGCACTCACACCCCTCGCCTGTCCTGGCGCCGCCGCCTGACGTTCGCCATCCGCTCGACCAGAAACGATGGCGTCTCGCTGGCTGAAGTGGTTATTTTCTGACAGTACTGGGGAAAGAGGATAGCGCTGTGACTGCCATGTGGTCAGAGCTACGTGGGGAGAAACACCTGGAGGGAAGCCTTCCTTCTGACCCCTCCTCCGGGGTGCAAACCCAACGGGTAGAACCGCACAGGTCCCCGTCCTGGGGGAAGGGAGATGACGCAGTCCAAGGAAGACTCCTACTACGCCTTGGGTTCCCTTAGGAGTCTGGACACAAGCTGTTTATGCCAACAGTAACATCAGCCTGCCTTCTCTGAACACATGACAACAAAACGTTGGGGAAGGCTGCCTGATGAATGCTGACACTAACTACGTGGCCAAAGGTGCCAAATAGGACACCAGGTTTGTCGAGGAAGTTCTCACTTGGGTAAGCTAGCATTACCTATATTCTTTTCTATGCTTTTCCAAAATGGTCTCAATTTTATATGCTGCCGCCTCGCAGCTTTCCTGAAGAAAGCAGTCCAATCTTTCAAAAGACACCCACTAACACCTGCTCCCAGTAGAACTCATGGATACAAAACCCAGAAAATATAGTTCTGCTTTTAAGGAACTTATGATCTTCCTGAGAAGACATATAGGAATGGAAGAAAATGTAAAACAAGCCCACAAGTGTTGCAAGATATTTCCTACCCATTCACATTGAGGCAGTGAGGGGCCAGTGACGGGAGGGGAGAGAGAAGGAGGAGCTAAGAAAAGGGAGGGGCGGAGAGAGAGAGGAGGCTTAGTGGACAGCAGAGCGGAGAGGAAGGCGCGGATATCCAGATGGCGGCAGACGCATTTCTGGTGTTTTGGAGAGGTTAGAAATATTGGGATAAGATTTTATCATTGTAAATTGGCATTATGTATTTGGTAGTTTTATATGCTCCCAAATAGTTGGTTAACTATTTAAGTTTAAGAGTCATGCTTTACCAAATATTTGGTAGGAGTGGGTGCTGGACCCACTGGGACTTGATGCAGAGACTTGGCGGGGTGGAACTTTATTAAATAATTATCCTCTACACACAAGGGCTGGGGGGGGGCACAGGCGAAGGCACAGGCATCCCCACAGCCTAAACATGTTCCTCTTCTCGCCTATAAACCCCTGACTTTGGCGGAATTGTAAATAGATTGTTCTAGACTCTGCCCATCTATGTAATCAATTCCTACGCTATCAGGTCCCACGGGCCCTCTGGCAGGCAGAGGAGCACCAGTCACATCCCCTGCATCTGCCCACGGCAGCCTGGCTGCCAGCCGCCCACAGCAGCTTCTAGAAACATCTGTGTGTCTCCCTTTACTGGGCTTCTCACTTTCCACATACAGCCAGCGAGGCCAGAAAACTAGCGGAGACAAAGAAGAAAGCGATGGGACCTTAGAAGGAACAATACCTCTTCCAAGTCGGTGTATCTATCCGAGTCAGTGTAAGTGAAGATTCGCCGGTTTTTCCTGCCGCCGGAATTCTCCAGCTTCAGGATCTCCTGGCGGTACTGATGATCCAATGGGCTTTGACACGCGGATTCGTTTTGGTACAGGTCGACTTCAAACTGAGGTCACCATAAAGAAACAGATGAGTTTGGGGCAACCTCAAACTTTGGTACCTGTAGCTATTGAGGCAAACAAATCACATCTAGTGCTAGCTGACACGTTTTCCAAAATGACTGTCGCGTTTTCAAAAACGACTGTCCCTTTGTATAAATACGAAGGGCGGGGGAGTCTAAGAATATTCGAGTTAGAAAGATCCAAGCTGACGTTCTAATCCAGCCCTATTGCTAGAGGTGCTACAGAGCCCCATGCTGCTTTACCCAGAATGCTAAGCGGAGCAGCGGCAGCCGTTACACAAACATAACAGGAGAAAGTATGAGCTACCACCACCTTTCCTGGAAGTCTGGCAGGGTGAGTCACCGCCAGGTGGGGGCCAGGGAGGCGGAGGGAGAGGGAAGACCAGGAATGCCGGCTCACCTGGCTAAAAAGCTTTTCCTGCCATCCAATTATAACCTCTTCCTCCTCCTCTTCGGCAGGGCGGTGTCCACCTCCAAACACAACAGAACGAGTCAGACCAGCGACACTGCTTCCTCTGGGGCTGATTATAACCAGCGTCCCTATTCTTGTTTCGTTTGGGTTTTTTAAAATGTTATTGTTGTTTAGAAGGGTCTCGCCCTACAACCCAGCCTGACCTCAAATTCCAGATCCTCCAGCCTCAGCAGAAAAATGCTGACATTGCACGTGCACACCACCAGGCCTGCCTTCAAAGTCCCCATTCACATGGACCACAAGCCCCACTGGAACTCAGTGACTCATTATGCGCTCACTCTAGACACAGAATGCAGGCGGTGGACATACTTTGCTTAATACTAGAAGCAAGATTAGGGTCTGAGGTGTCCTAATTATTACTCTAATTTGAATAAAAGGCAGCTCTGCCTTCCAGGAAACATTATCTAGTCCAGTATAAGGAACTAAATTTTAGTTAGAGGCTCAAGGGCCAGCCCTTCCTCAACCCTGGCTGAATTCGCTAGACAAGGACCCTGACATTTTTTTCTAAAGACACTGAATCATCCAAAAACACAAGAGGCATACTTTGTGATCCACCAGGCCACCCTTTTTGCCTAAGAATATTTCTGAGTAGAGAGAGAAATAAAAGCATGAAAAAGTATTGGCTGAACATGAGGATCCTGTCCTTTCTTTTGGCTTTCAAGGCAAGGGGGGGAAATCATATTTTCATGCAAACTCCTGTTTTAAAATTTTTTAAGTGTATTTATACATACATTTGAAGTTTGGAACATATTTCTCTTGGGAGCCCTTCCCCCATGCCCTACCCCCAGCCCCCCAGCCCCTGTCAAAGTCACAACTGGGCTAAGATAGCTCAAGCCCCAGGACTCATCCGGTGAACAGAGATAATTGAAGTGGTTCAAAAAGGTTATCCCCTGACCTTCACTCTTGTACTGTAACATGGGCGTGCACACATACAAAGGTAAATTACAATGTAAACAAACAAACAAAAAATAAACGATTGCCCGGGTTCAAAAGCTCCCATATCACCCAGCTATGTGACACTGGGCAACAAACTCAACCTCTCTGAGCCTTCTGTTCCTCCTCTGTACCTCTACTGCCCCGCACCCTTGTCCTATCATCACCACAAACACCCACTAGGAGCTTGAGAAGTCCTAAAAGTGGCCAAGTCTATGAGGTCCTTCCCCATCTGGGCAGCAGGCTGGTAATGAAGGAAGTTGCTTGATGTGATTCTTTGCAGATGAACTCTGTCAAGAGAAGAAAAGCCCCAAATACGCGTGTCAAAGACACACAGCAAAGAGATACACACAGCAAGGATGGGGAGAAAGGAATCAGAGAGGCGGAGATGCCAAGGCGGCTGCAAGGAAGAGGTGGGTAGGGGTGTCTGCTGGAGAAGTCAGTGAGGGCCCGAGGGGTTTGAAAGTGGCGAGAACTTGAAGGGATTTGGGCAGGAGCGAGTCTGGAAGGTGTGCTTGGAAGCTTTCGGTGGGAAAAGATCCCGATAACGAGACGCGCACGCATAGATGGCAGAGGAAGTCGTTGGGATTGTAAGCGGAAGTAGGAGCCTCTGAGCACCCAAGAGCTTAGGGTGGAATAAAGTTAGGGGGCCTCGGAGCATAAAGTTAGGGGGCCCTGGAGCTGGGGTCGAGTGACTACCGGAGGCGCAGGTTGCGCACGGGGTCCCGGGAGCGATACACGGCCTCGCCGGTGTCAGTGCTCCAGACCGCTTCCGCCATGACAGCTGCTTCGCGCTGCGACTGCGCCGGAAAGCGCGGTGCCCCGTTCCCCTGGCAACGGAGACGCTGGCTTCTTAGACAAGGGAGGCGCTGCGCACGCAGCTCTCCAAGTCAGCGGGAGCCAGTCCCTGGCCTGCCCGCGGGACCCTCAGCTGTCCTTTGTGAATAAAGCTCACCTACACCCAGGTGGAAGCTGGGGCACTGCACAAATGAGGAATCCACCACCAGCAGCTATTTTATTTAGGTGCAGAAATCGTGATGGCGGCCAGAACCAGGTCTGAGTCCTTGCTTTCTGACCAAACACTGCCTGGAGAAATAGCTTAGTGGTTAAGAGGTTAGTGACTGGGCTTCCAGAGGAACTAGTGCACCCAGATGGCCACTCACACCTGTCTATAACTCCAGTTCCAGAGGGTCAGACACCTTGCCGCCTTACAGTACACACGTGGTGCACGGACACATGTTTAGCCAAAACACCATTACGCATAAAATAAATAAAATAATTTTTTTCAAAGAAAGAAAACTCAGGCCTAAACAGTTGGTGGATATGATTGAAAGGGCATGCTAACAAAAAATAAGAAAACATATTCTTGGAAGAAAAAAGAAAAACAAAAACTTGTGGGGCAGGTATATTAGCAGTTTTGTTGGTCTGCACTGGGCCAGAGAAAGAAGAAACAAGGAAACCAGCAGTAAAAACAAGGAAGCCATCAGAAAGGAAGGAGAGGGTGTTTTCCCCGGGGCACGCTGGTTCTGTGCCAGTTAAGATTCTGAGCCAGCTGCCGATAAACCACCAATGTGACATTCAGAAGTCATGGTTCACTGGTGCATCCAAGGAAAGGTGGTATAAATTTAATTCCGGCAGTTTAGCAGTATCAATATTGGCAATTAGTATTTGTCAGTTACTACTCATTCAACTGAATGAGCAATTGTTACCTGGACTGAGAACTCTCATGGCCATTTGACTATAGGGTGGAGAAGTCCTGGGCACCTTCGCTACTCACTGGGTACGCTAAGAACTCACCTCAAACAGCACATACTCATTTAGGACCTCAAACAGTTTGTTCTTACTACCCATAACCGGCCTAAAAACTTCTCCAAGAGGTAGCTTATTCCTATTTAAAGGATGAAGTTACCGAGGGCCAGGAATTAAATAAGGGGCTTATCAATGAGTGTTGAAGTGGTAAAAGCAGATTCCAACCTGGTCTGGCTTTTGTGGCCTCAAACATACAATTTCCAATTAAGGGATGATTTCTATAGACTGAAACCATGGAGATTAAGAAAGTCACACTGGGAGGTGGCGCATGCCTGTAATCCCAGCACTCTGGGAGGCAGAGGCAGGCAGATTTCTGAGTTTGAGGCCAGCCTGGTCTATAGAGTGAGTTCCAGGACAGCCAGGGCTACAAAGAGAAACCCTGTCTCCAAAAAAATACCAAATCCAAAAAAAAAAAAAAAAAATGAGAATAGCTAGGCGTGGGGGATGATTTATGTTTGGATTGCCAGCACTGGAGACATAAATGGAAGAATTTCAAGTTTAAGACCTCATTTTAAATAAAAGAAAAACAAACAATTTAAAAAACAAAAACAAAAAAAACCAACCAAGAGCTGTAGAAATGGCGCAGTGGGCGAAGGCCTTTGTCACTAAACATGATGACCTGATTTTGATCCTTGGAACAAGAAAACTTACTTCACAGAGTTGCCCTCTGACCTCCACATTTTGTGACACATGTGCCCACACACACCATCACCACCACCAATAAGAATAGTAAAGTTAAGCTTTTGTTCATGGAACCTCCCAGGCCATTGACCGTGTCACGGTGAGGCATCATCTGAATATCTCCTTCCCAGCCACAGGCTGTGAGATACACATCAGAACGGACAATTCACGTAAGCCACGGGTGTTCTGGGGCAGGTGCATGGTCGCAGAAGTATCTGGGTGAAGACTGGAAGGATTATGGGTCCTGAAACAGTAATGCAATTGATGAACAAGGGTTTCCCATGACGTGAGGCATCTTGACCCATGGCTGGGTGTGCCTGCTGTTAAGGGGCATTCTTATTATAGACCAAGGGAACTGGAGAGAGGAGGCGCACGCCCGTTTGCAGATGTATGGTGTATGCCAGTCTGAGTTATTGGTTATTGGTGGGGGGGAAAGAAAGGATAATATTCTGGGCTGACAGACACTACTGTGCCATAGAGCTTGAAGATTCTGAAAGTTTTTCAGTCTCTGTAAAGAAGATGATGTCCATCAGTGGTCCAAAAGCCCTTAAATAAGGAAGGTATGAAGGCCAGGACCAAAGCATCTTGCCGCTCCATATGTCCGGTATCACACATGCTGCTCTGAAGAAGCAACACACTAAGAAAATCAAGGAGGGGTCGTAGAATATGTTAAACTTTCTGCCAAGAGAATAAAGTCAAAGAAAAGACTGTCCTCTCTGACAGCTTCTACTTTTTTTGTTGTTCTCTCTCTCTCTCTCTCTCTCTCTCTCTCTCTCTCTCTCTCAACTTTCTGTTAATTCTTTGTGAGTTTCAAACCATGTACTCCTCCCACTCATCTCTCCCTTGCAACCCCCCATAACACACACACACACACACACACACACACACACACACTACAAAGTATCCAAAGCAAAGCATAGAAAACCTCTCCTGTGGAAGCGCAGTGTGCCCTGAGTATACTCCTCTGTCCACACGTCTTCACCTGCAAACACTCACCATGGTGAGTCCTCGGTCTGGCTCGAGGCTTCTGGCGTCTGTCATGCCATCACTACTGGATCCTCACTGGGACTCCTCGCGGCCATCCCGTTGTTGCAGTGTGTCATGGAGATCCTGCAGAACGGCCCTTTCATGCACCCCAACAATTCACAGATGATGTAGATTTTGTGGTGGGTTAACTCAAAACCCCGATCTGGGCCTGAATGGCAGCTGAGCTGGTCAGCCTGCTGGCTCTCCCTCACCTGCGCCAGCAGGGCAAGCTCTCCAGTACTGCTCTGGCTAGACCACTGACTGCCACCGTTGGGAGGGTACCGGGCCAGCTCTCCTGCACTCACACACATGGGGACAGCTCGTTTGTACTCCACCACCAGGGCCACCTCTGCTGTGCTGCCACTGGTGAGGGAGGGGCAGGGCCAGAGAGCCCAAAATCCTGTCAAAGACCCAAGCCCTCAAGACCTTAAAAAGATAGTCCTTAAGAACTTTGTTTTAGTGGACAACTGCAGTGTTACATGAGCGGTGCATACTAAGGACTGAGTCTGCGCCCACAGTTTAGTTTTATAATCAAATCAGACTTTCACCAAAATAAATCTGATGTCATTGTATGCAAAATTTTATTATGCACATGGTCTGGAGGTATAGGTTGTTTATATAAGTAAATACAGTATTTTTGTACAAATAATCTGTGTTTTTTTAATTTTTCCTTATCTACTGATATAGCTTTTTATTTGTTTGTTTGTTTATCTTTCAAGACAGGGTTTCTCTGTGTAGTCCTGGCTGTCCTGGAACTTTCTCTGTAGACCAGGATAGCCTCAAACACAGAGATCAGCCTACTTCTGCTTTCCCTGGGAGTAAAGACGTACATCGCCACTGCCTGGCCAAATCTGTCTTTTAAATCTGAGGTCCCAGAGTAGGAGTCAAAGGTTCGCCTCTGGACTTCTCATTGAGATGCTTTCTGCAAAGAGCTCATAGTTTTTAGCAAAGTCTGGAAATAAGTTGTACTTTGATTTCAAGAATGGCTTGAGTTTTATGTATTCTTGTCATTAGCTTTTTGCGTGTTACTTATGTGTTGAGAAAACACTGCAAACAGTCTTTTCAGTTGGCCTTTTGTATGTGTGGGTTTTCCATGCATATATCTAATCAATTACTATCAAAGAGCAGCTTCAACATCCAGGGTAAACTGAGGCAGGGCATAGCATCAGTGTCTGGCCACTCACAGACTTTTCTCTGAGGGAACAAAGCTTGATTCACTGGAGCCAGCACTTCCTGTGACAAGCTAGGGACTCTTTGAACTCTTTGGGGGGGCGGGGCATGGCAAGAAAGAGTAAAGAAAAAAGGAGATCAAGAATTCTCTCACACACACATACATACACATACCACACACACAGAGAGAGAGAGAGAAAGAGAGAGAGAGACATTGTAGATGAAGAAGACAAGCTCCAATAACTTCACACACACACACACACACACATATGAATACATACATAGATGCATATATACATACATTCACACACACATATGAATACATACATAGATGCATATATACATACATTCACACACACACACACACACACACACACACACACATTGGAATGAGCAGGCTCCAACAACTTATTTTTTCCTCTCACAGCTTATACATCCTAGCAAAATCTTTCAAGAAGAACAAAAATTATAACGTGGTTACATGCTGTTTTTCTTTAAATGAACAATTATAATGAGTATATGTAAGAAAAAACACATTCCTCAGTACCCGCACGTGATCAAATGTTTTATGTATTATAGACTTTAAAAAACCAAATTATTCCCAAGAATGCGCATAGATTTGTAACTAAGCAACTTGTTATAGATTAGCAAAGCATAAGCAAGAAAGATAATTTTCTCAGCCAGTTTCTTTTTTACTGGCAGGCTGCAATTTGGGATTACAAAGAAAGAATTAATTATTTTCATATTTATCTTAAAAAATAATCTTATAAAATCTTAAAGGAATCACAAAGCTAAACTTTTATATTAAAAAGTCACTTCTACCTTAAATCCTCAGGGTGCACATCTACTCATTAATTTTTTTTTTTATTAAATCGTATCAGGAAGCTCACAGAAAAAATGGGTACAAGAAATTAATCATCACCTTGATCCTCAGCCCAGCTTCAGCAAGAGTCGGGTCAGCCAGTGCTGTCTGGGGCAGCCTTCAGTCAGCCAGTGCTGTCTGGGGCAGCCTACGGTCAGCCAGTGCTATTCAGGGCTGCCACTGACCTCGTTCCTGACCTTACACAAATCCCTAGCGCAACGACTAAGAGTGTGCCTTTCTGAACTTAATTGCTTTCTAAAAATCTCTACATAAGATCCATTGACAAAAAAACATCTTAACCTAACTTTACTAGCAATCTCCATCTCCAAATTCTTTCTAAGGGTAGAGGTCGTTGCTAACAGTCTACATTTCTAAGTTCTTTCCAAGGGTGGTGATTGAATCATTAATCTGCTCCAGCAGCAACGCTTGAAAAAGAGCAATCACTATTCTTGTAAGTGGCGGCGATGCTGCCCAGGGAGGGGCTGGAAGGCCCTTTAGAGTTTCCACAAGACAGATAGATTGGGAAGGACGTGAAGACCACAGGAACAATAAATAGTTTTCTCTCCGCAACTAGTCCTCGGGACACTGTAGTTAGTTCTCTGGGCTCTGCCTCTTCGGCACACCCATTGTAAAGGACCGCGTTCGAGAAGAATGATAACCCCGGCTCAAATAGTATGCAACAGAAAAGATCGTTTATTCTGCAGAGAAGCTGCATGCAGGGGCCCACCATACCCCGGCATGAAAGACAGAGGTGTGGACTTTGCAGGGTCAATTTAAAGCTTGTGGGGCAGGAGTGGGGTGACCTTTCCCTTTCCCTTGATTGGTTGGCTCTATCTCCAGAGGTATAGGTGCCTTTGTGATTGGTTAAAGCTCTAAGAGATTCTGGGGACTTTTACTGATTAACTATACTTGGCTCAAGCTAGGGGGTGGGACAGCTTCTACAGCTCCTGATTGACTGCCCATGAGGTTAGCTCAGGCTAGGAGGTGGGGTAGGTTATATAGCTCCTGACTGGCTACCGGTGAGGTTGGCTCAGGCTAGGAGGTGGGGTAACTTATATAGCTCCTGATTGGCTACCAGTGAGGTTGGCTCAGGCTAGGAGGTGGGGTAACTTATATAGCTCCTGATTGGCTACCGGTGAGGTTGGCTCAGGCTAGGTGGTAGGGCAGCTTCCTGATTGGCTGCCCGTGAGGGGTTGTTTTCCCTGGAACTGACTTGCTTTGGACTTTTCCCTTTCTGAGAAACAGAAACTTAGGCCTAGTCTCCCAAACTGCCAGTTCGGAGCCTGTCGTGGAGTCCGTCTGGTTCTGGCTAACGCTCTCCTCTCTCACCAGCATGGTTGTGCTAACCGGTGGGCCACACTCCATGAGTTCTAAAGCTGTTTTGCTGTTCCTCTTGTACGACCCTCAACAAATTACAGAATGAAAAGGTTCAGGAAAGAAAAAGTTATTACCTGTACTGAACGTACTTTTTTCCTGTCATAATTTCATACACAACAGAGCAAAACAATTATTTCCATAGCATTTCCATTGCATTGGGTAATACTAGTGATCTAGAGATGATTTAAAGTATCTAGGGTTGTAGGGGTGTGGCTCAGTATGCCGAGTGCTAACCTAGCAGGCGGGAGGCCGTGGATTTGAGCTCCAGCACCACATAACCCCAGTACCCGGGAAAGAGGGTGCCCAAGGGTCAGGCGTTCAAGGTCGTCTTGCCTGAAGAGCTGTTTCACAGCTAGCTGAGCTGAGACCCTGTCTCAGACAACAAACAAAACCTCAGTCAACAATTAAAAAAAAAAAAAAAAAAAGTTCTAGTCCTGGCTTCCAAGATCAGGGAAAACAAAAACCAACCCAAAAACCAAGAACAGAACCAAACCAGAAGATACGGGGTACAATGGCCAAAGGGCCACACACAGCCTGCATACACCACACCTGATGTGTGCCCGAGGAAACAGCCATTGGACGCCCCGGTGCTTCTCAAGTCCCCTGTGACACGCCACCATTGAATTGTGCCATTCGGTGCAAAGTGGTCAGGAGCCAACCTCGTGAGGGTCAGAAAGTCCGCACAGCCTCGTGCGTTTTTAGGCCCGCCAGTGATGCCTTATGACCTCCACTTCAAAAAGAAAGTAGGAAAGAGAGAGAGAAAGTATACAAGGTTATTTTCTGTGTTTCTTAAACTAAAAAGTTTCTCCAAACAATATGTCATTTTAGGAAAATCACATGGCACATCTGTGCAATGATGTGAGACAAAAGTTTGGCTAAAAAAAAAAAAAAAAAAAAAAAAAAAAAAAAAAGGATAACCTTGGAAGAGAAGGAAAAAAGCAAGCAGATTACTGTGTTCCCTGGAGCCACCTGGAAGTTTGGGAGTCACGGGAAAGAAATTATAAAGGAGCTTAGGGCACTTTGAGTGACAATGTACTTGTTTATTGTCTTGATTGTGGTGCAAGGTTGCCTAATGCGCACACGTGCAGAAACATATTAATGCATTAGTACCGTGTGCACATTTTAAACACTGCAGTTTAATGTGCATCGACTGTTCCGCAGTCAAACTGGTTTTTTTGTTTTGTTGCTTGCGCTCTCTCTCTCTCTCTCTTTTTTTTTTTTTTTTTTTGAGACATGGTTTCTCTGAATAGCCTTAGCTCTCCTAGAACTTGCCCTGTAAACCAGGCTGGCCTTGAATTCAGAACTCAGAGATTTTCCTGCCTTTGCCTCCCAAGTTCTGGGATAGTAAACTGGTTTTTAAAAAATGTTAAAAAGTATGTTCTAAGTCAAATCTATGAGTCCATTCCCCTTAATAGCTGCCCCCCTTTAATCTATGCCCACTTAGATTAGGCCTAGATTAAATCTAGCCACTTAGGCATGAACTAATCTACCCCTAATTAGGCCCAGGGGAGCCCCGTGAGAGCAGAGTCAGGAGCACCTCCCTTTTCCCTGTTAGTTGTTACTTTATACCTTGCCGGATTCCAAAGGACTTAATTCAGAGAAGCAGAAAAAGAGACTCACTGGCCTGCAGAATGCTTGTGTGTTGGCTTTAATACAGATCCCTGGACTCGCTTCTGTCTCCCCAGAAGGCAGCACTGGATACAACGGTCTTGTAAATCACTGTTGAAGACATCATCTTCCTTGTCAAAGAAACGTATGTGTGTGGACACATCATAATCAAAAAGTCAAAGGCAGGGGCTGGAGAGATGGCTCAGCGGTCAAGAGCCTGGGTGCTCTTCCGGAGGTCCTGAGTTCAATTCCCAACAACCACATGGTGGCTCACAACCATCTGTCATGGTATCTGATGCCCTCTTCTGGCACACGGGTGTACATGCAGATAGGACACTCATACATAAAATTTAAAAATTAATCTAAAAAAGTCAAAGACAAAGAGAATCTGAAGGCAGCGAGAGAGGAGTGAGTACTTGTGAGATCTGAGCTAAGTTCTCTTCAGAAACAATGGGCCAGCAAGCCGTGTAGTGACATGCTCAACAAAACCATGAGGACCGCAACAAGCTCACGGAAGGTGCTGAACATCACTAGTCATCAGGAAGGTATTAACATTAAGTTAATTCAATTTAATTAATTTATCAATATTAGAAAGACAGACAGTAAGAACAGACCTGGCCATGGCAGAAACGGAGGTGGAGGGTGCTGGGGCTGAGGGTGGCTTCTCCAGGATGAGCAGCTGTCTGCCAGAGGACAGGGCATGCACAGGGGCCTCATGGGCGGAGGAGACCTGGCCAGCAAAGAGGCCTGTTCTTCCCCTGCTCTCTGGGATCTTTCCTGGGTGGGAAAGAAGAAACAGGGAAAATTCCAGTCCCAGCTAACAAGAAACAGCACTGAAAGAAAACCAGTTGGAGAACGGTAGTCCTGTTGTAGAGCATGGGGAGTGTGGAAGGCGGGACATGGGGACACCGAGGATGCCGTGTGCTAAGAGAAGTGGCAGACTTTGTGGGGCCTTTTGTTCTTGGGTTTAGGTAGAGGATGCACTTCCCTTATGGAGGACCTCTGCCTGTGTCTTTTAAAATTAACAGATGCTAAATCTCTCAAGGTGGCTTCACACAGTATACCCGTTCGTCCAAATAGCTTTACACGCAAGTGTTCTTTGCAATGAGTAACACTGATCTGGTCCGAGGCCTCTGGCTTCTGCTACACCACCAATACTGGACCATTAGAGACTCCTTTCTGATAGCCTCTCAGATATCCTGCTGTTTCCCTGAGTCATGGAGAACCTGCAGCTTTGATTCTGCTGGACCTGTCCGCTCATGCACTGGAGCAGCTCATAGATGGGGAAGATGTTGTTGTGGTCCAGCTCAAAGCCCTGGTTCTGGGCCTGGGTGGGAGCTGAGTTAGACACCCCACTCATTATTGCACACCCTTGCTACCAGGGCCAGTTCTCCCACGATGAAAGGTGAAAGGTTGGGTTTGATTCTCTGGAGTGCCACGTCCAGAGAGGGGCCAGCTCTCCCAAGCCCATGTCACCACTGGCACCACTGTGTAGTAGTCGGCAAGGGACAGGGCCACCTCAGTGTGGCCCTCAGATATCAACATGGCTCCAGATCACAGACATCCATATGGCCTTTGGTGGTAACACAGGCCAAGGGCACTGGCACGAACCCCTGCTGAAGTAGACATGACCCTTAGCTGCAGTGTGGGCCCGGACATCACTGAGGCCCCAGGTAGCAGCGCAGGCCTCTCACATCAAGCTGCTCCTCACAATTTTGCTTCTCTTCACAGCACACACACCACTCTGCTCCTCCTTCTCTCCCAGCTTGCCATCACTGTAGTGGAACGAACCCCAGCCCGAGCCAGGCCCGAGGCCTCTGGCTGTCTTCTGCCCCAGCCTAAGCTGTGAGTCCTTGGATCTGATCCTCAGTCCTTTAGAAGAGCAGTTCCCATCCTTACCCACTGAGCCACCTCGCCAGCCCCGGGGGATTTTGTTTAAAGTTAAAAGGTTTACCTATCATATGAATTAACACCCCACTCATACTTACTCAAGAGAAGTGACAATGTCTGTGGAGGTGCATAGAACCATCATTCGTGAAGATACAATGGAGAGCCATCTCTCGTGTCTATTAGTGTGTGAGCACTTAAAGTGTATTATGTTATGGAAGGAGTACTAACCCATAAGAAGCAATAGGCCGGTGCACAGAACTGCATGGATTACAAATTTCTAAAAGGCATTAAAGACTGCGTACTGCACAAAATCTTTCATGTGACATTCTTGCAAAAAAGTATAGAGATGTGGGTCGGTGGCTCCTGGGGTTGGGTTTGGTCACAGGGACATAAAGGGTCAGTGTGAGGAGACTGGGGAAAGAGTAGGACTGTTCAATATGGATCCGTGACAATGGGAGATAAACCACTGCATTTGTTACAACCTAAAGCAATACGGATCACAATTGAATGTTTAGATCCCAGCCACCTCCCCAGGGTCCCACCGTAGTGAGTGGACTCTACTGCATGTGAAATTTTGGTGTCAGCAGAGAGGTACTCACAACAGAATGCAAACTACGGCAGACGGCTGCGCGCACACATGAGTCACATCCCACCGAGAGGAGCAAGGAAAGCGGGTGCCAAGAGAGTGCGTTTGGGGACAGTGTTTTGACAGAAAGCTGCAGCCCAAACACAAGACAAATCGTCCGCCAGCACTGAACTCCAGAGTTAATACATTTTTCTCAGCAGAGTTAGGTGAGCCATTTTGGAATTAATTGTAGTAGCTAAAGAGACTCATTTCTGCCTTTAAAAAAAAAAGTTACAGCTGGGCAGTGGTGGCGCACGCCTTTAATCCCATGGAAGTGTGTGTGGTTAGCAGCCAACCAGCTCGGGACTGGAAAGTAGGTCCGCAGGGACAGCGACAATCCTGCTACAAGTACATCGTGGGGGGGAGGGGGTCAGGGGGAGAGGGAGGGAGACTCCAGGAAACAACAGATGGGAAGGGGTCAACCCCATGTCTTAAGATTAATCTTGATTTGATTTTCAACTCGATTGGGTTGGGCAATGCCCAGATTGGTGAGGCTCACCTTCATCGGTCTGTCAGCACGCTCGTTTCCAAATACGACTAGATCATAACCGTGATGAATGGTTTAATCCACCAATGGATCACATTTTGAACAGGACGTTGGGAGGTCCGGCCTGGTTGGAGGAAGTAGGTCCTTGGGAATGTGCCCTTGGGATCCATAGCATGCCCTGGCTCCCTCCTATTACAGCTCTAGTCTAGTGATACCATTATGTGAGGTGTTCTGCTACACCCACCCATGCCTGCAACTGGTGGAAACCCCTGAAACCATGAGGAAGAAATTTCTCATAGGTATTTTGGTCATAGCTACCCAAGAGGAACTAGTGAATCAGGTCCACTTACCCAGGATCCAAGAGAGTGTGGCAACAGCACACGTGAGATCATGTGACTATTGCCATGGATGCCAGAGTCAGTATGCAGATAGTAGGTTGGCAGGACCCAGAATCTCAGTCTGAGTAGCAGTTTGCTTGTATGGCCCAGGGAGGTCCCAAACACTGTTTCCCAATAGATATACTAAGCTCCTGGGAATTGGTAGCTTTTCTCTTGAACAGTCCCATTTCCCCTGCAGTGTGTCCAGCAGATTAGCACAGGTTTCCACAAATGTGTCAAGACCTGGGGCAACAGACTGCTCTAAATAATAGGTCTCTAATAATATTGGCTCCTGTGTCTCTTCCCCTTCCAAGAGCTGTCATTTATTATTATTATTATTATTATTATTATTATTATTCCCAGACTTTCATGATCTATGGAAATTACAAAAATCAACCTCTTCATTAAAGTCTAATGTTAACTTTCTTCCTTCTCTTGCTTCTTCCAACTCTAGAATCCTTCACGTTCGTTGACTTTCACCAAACCACCAGTGATCTTTTGAAAGCCTACATTTACTTCCTTGACATACACACATTTTAACAAAAACACCTTGTTCCCGGTGTTGATTCTTGGTCATCCTGTCTGCGATCATAAAATGCGATAGTTCTGAGTTTTCCCACAACTTTTCCATGAGTTTGTGCAGCTCATATTTGTTGATGGACTTGGGCTGGGTAGTAATCTAAACAGTCTCCATTTGCCTGGGATTTACACAATTTGATCTCACAAATAAAGAGACAAAACATTCTACAATACGTGGTGGGCAGTTCCGTAGGGGTCGGTGAAGGGGCTCTAGCCGGCTCAGCCACGACAAGCGTGGCTCTGGAAGGCCTTGTCCTTTCCCCCCTTTCCCTCTACCTTGCTTTAAAAAACAAAACAAAACAAAACAAAACAAAACAAAACAAAACAAAACAAAACAAAAACCCATTAGATTACATTCTAAAGCGAGCCACCAGTCTATTCTTTTATTTGGCCACTTCTTCCTCCAGGACTGACTACCAACGTCCTGTCATTAAACTACTGAAGTCCAGCAACCAAAAGCTCCCTTTGGCTAACCTAATTAACATGACCAATTAAAATTAAACACTTCATCCAAACACAGGTTTTCCATTTTACCTTCTTAAACCACGACTTGCCTATGGGCCACACCTGTCTGCTCTCTCTCCAGAGGCGGTAGTCCTTTGCCCCCACCTCTAGGACAAACACTCCTCCCTCCCCCCCATCTCCCTTGTTTCCTCCCCTCATCCTCTGGCTCCCGTCTTTGTCTCTAATCCCTTGCCCTTTTTCTCTCCGGGGCAAATAAATCTCCTTTGTGCTGAGCCCTTGGGGATGGATAAAGAATTCTAGGAGGAAAAGTCTGAGAATTTTGAAAAGGGAAATTGGGACATGTTTGTGGATATGGTGCAGTTTAAGCAATAAGCCAGCTGACGATGGTGAGGAGAGGGGCCCTGTAGATAAGTCTCTGCAGCAGCAGAGACAATCAAAGCAAGGCAGGGTGGGGAGGCGTGGGGGGTACAGTACCTTTTCATTCTCAGCTGCTTTATAACTGTTCATGAATCGTTACTGTACATATTGTTCAAGTAACTCTCCTAAGCCTCCCCCCTCCTTGAAGCTGATAAGATCCTATGCCTAGGAAGTAGGTGAGCCTTCTTACTTCCTTATATTTGGACAGGGGATCCCTCTCCCCTGCTTTCTATGGTTATCAGTACTAAGATGCTCATGACCACTGCTTAAGGCTGAGTGACCCCTCTCTGTTCTCTCTGTCCTTCTCCTGGGGCCCCCAGAGAACAAAGCTCTTAGAACCCAGTCCCCTGGGGTCTGCCACCCTGACAGAGATACCGCTCCATTCAGGAATGCTACATGGGAGCTGAAATACCCTGCCTCTTGGTCCTGCATCTCCAAGGTAGCCAGCAATAGCTCTGTCTCCCCACACCCCAGGAACCTGTAAGTCTCCTCTCACCCCCAACCCCTACTCCTCATCTTTATCCCCTACTCTCCAGCCCTCCACTGGATCCCTAGTGTTTGGAGTTTTGATTGATCGATTATATTTGCTTCTTTAAGCAATAACCACAGCATAATATCTAGTGCATGGCTCTCCCAGGAGGCAGAGTAAATCCAATTGTTTAGGATACAAAGCATTGATTGTTCCCTCGAGGAAGAGTAGTGCTTTCCCTTGGGGAGAAAGTGCTTCTAGTTTTTTTAACAGAAAAATATGGACTTATTATCTCCATTGTGGAAAGGTCTCTGGAATCCCCTACAGCTCTTCCTCTCCAGACTGCCATTGGTTCTGGGCTAGATGACAAGTACCTACCCGACCATCTGGCACCAGTAATGTCCCCCCTCTTACCCTTACTCATGTTGAAGCCGAAGTGATCTTCCTAAAATCACAATACGAAGACACTTAAGATCTCTTTGTCAATTAAAGAACAGGTACATAATCCAGTCCAGGTTAGTGATGTGTAAGAAGAGGCCTACCAGAATTTTAGAGACAGCTATTTTTTTCCTTTGAGAGATTCATTGCTTTGTCCCCAAACTCTGTAGTCTGGCTTCTTGCTTCAAAAGGACGTGTGGGGTTGAAGCTTCAGGCTCGGCGAGGAGAAAGGCAGCAGAACTGCAGGGTGCAGGAACCCAGAACTGTGGAATGAAACCAACTCTCAAGTCTGATCTGTCTATGAACCTCTGAGTTTTGTCATTTTTAAATTTCAGATGTCCAAAACCACGAAACAAATATGGACTATATAGTCGTCTGAACACACTATGCAATACTGAGATATGTATTTCTTATGATTATGATGATACATTTTATATCATGTGTATTTTATTACAACTAGAAAATTTTTTATAACAGCAGCAACAAAATCCTGGAACAATCAGCATAATCATCACCATGTGTCCAGCATCAAACTTGAAAATCTCCTCTCTCAAGCTGTCTAAGAAGGGCTGATTTAGTTGGGTGTAGCGGCGCACACATTTAACCCCAGCACTCAGAAGGCAGAGGCAGGCAGATCTGTGTGAGTTCCAGGCCAGCCAGGGTTACATAGTGAGACTCCGTCATAAATGGAGGAAATGGGGGTTGGTTAGGTAACTTCGACCCAGGAAATGCATGCTAAGGAATGCAGGGTGTGCGATCAGGAGCTAGAGATGCTGCAGCTGACGCCTTAATGTTTGGAGGCTAGGGTTAAGAGCGTCCACACAGTGCATCACAGCTGCCTGTATCTCCAGTTCCAGAGAACCTGGTGCCTTCTGGCCTCCAAGGGCACCAGGCATGTGCACGGGGCACATACATACATACATACATACATACATACATGCAGGCAAACATTCATATGCATAAAATGATAAAATAATACATTTTATATCTTATGGGCTTGACTGAAGCGAAAGTAATAAGGCTTGATTTGGGGCTAAAAGGCTATCAATCCTATTTAAGAGATTGCGAATTAGGTGGTTTGTCAGCTTCTTGAAGTTAATGTCCAAAAATAACCTGGAGTCCTTTTTCAAATGTGGACTCTAATTCAGTATCTCTAAGATGGAAAAGGGTTTTGTTTTTGCTTTTGCTTTTCTCCTTAGGTTGCCGAGGCTAGTCTTGAACTCCTGGGATTAAAAATTTAAAAATTGCCGGGCGGTGGTGGCACACGCCTGTAATCCCAGCACTTGGGAGGCAGAGGCAGGTGGATTTCTGAGTTCAAGGCAAGCCTGGTCTACAGAGTGAGTTCCAGGACAGCCAGGGCTACACAGAGAAACCCTGTCTCGGAAAAAAAAAACAACAAACAAACAAACAAATAAAAATTTAAAAATTAAGTTAAATTTTAAAGAAACCAATATTGCCACCTCTACCTTTGAAGTAACCACACACAGCATCAGGAGATCCCGCCTTTTAAGAAGGTGTCAATGCTGCTGAAATATGGACCTACAATTGATGACAAGGTATTAAACTGATGTGTCCTGGATCTGGGATCATACGCTATGCAGACTTTTCACTGGGAGGAAGTTAGATTGGGTTAGCAACATCTAAGGGCTATCTCTAAGATTCTACCAGAAAGAGACTTTATTTAGCTTCACTGGCGCTGTGCCTATGCGAAAATAAAGGATAAGCTACATCTCTGTAAGGAGAGGTTCTATCTGCAACTAAGAAAAATAAAGTGGGGGGGGGAATGTGGCTTTGTCTATCTTAGTCTACTTTTAAAGAGTCTTCACGTTTTTGTCTAAGGATTAAATTCATGAGTGAATTCTCTATAAGAAAAAGCTCAGGCTAGGCATGATGCTACACTCCTGTGACTCTAGCACTAGGGATGAGCCATGATGATCGCAAATTCCAGGCCAGCCTGGGCTACATAGTGGGACCCAGTCTAGAAGAAAGGAAGGGAGAGGCAGGGATGGAGGTGGGGGCAGAGGAAAGAGGAGGGGAGGAAGCAAGGAATCTAGGCTGCCATTAAATCTTGTTTAGGTGGCATGTCCCCACCTGGCCTTTCTGGCCCCGGTACTGTCCCCTCCGACTCTTACCCAGGAAGGGTGGATCTGATAATTAGGCAGAGCTTCCCAGTGATGAAGCAAGGTGCCAGTAAAACAATACCCTCTCCACCTCAGCAAGTCCTCGAGCAGTCCTAGGCGCTTGGTCATCGAGCGCCGTCAGTGTAGTCAGATACTATCTGAGAGTCTTGTCAAGACGCAGCTTCTGGTTCAGTAGGTCTGAGATTCTGATCTATAAGTAGCTCCCAGAAAGAGTCCATTGCTGCACGCCCTAGGACCACACCCCGAGGAACATGGATAGAATGGGGAATCCCATGATAGCAGAAAGCTCACCTGGGTTGGACTCCCTCAGATAACAAAGAGAAATCAAAGTTCTCAGTTCCAAAGCAGGAGATTTGTACTCAATCAATTAGAAGCAGGTCCTGGATACCTGTGTTTTTTACTCTCAACTAACCTGGACATAGCCTTTGAGAGCCACTGAACCACAGGCATAAATATATTTCAAGCTCCAAGTTTCGTTCCTGAAGAATCTGACACGCATAACATGGGACAAGGCTGAGACGATTAAACTCTTAAGTTCACAGGAACAGCACCAGGATCAAACATTTCCTTGTTACATAACTCTCACCTCATTCTTTCCAAAGAATTGATAGGATTTATACCATACTCCCAAAATAACTTTATTAATGATGTGTTAAAACTCATCAGCCCAAGGATCCAATATAATTTTATTAGAGACTTGTGGGGAGCGGGAAGATGAAGTGCTTTATATTCAAGCATAAAGACCTGAGGTTGGATCCCCAGCGAGCCCCCCTCCCCCCACCCCCAGAAGGCAGGTATGGCGGCACACAGAGGACAGGGACAGGCAGGTCCCTGGGGCTTGCTGGCTAACCATTCAAACCAATCAATGAGTGAGAGATCCTTTCCAAACAAAGTGGAGACAATAACAAAGTGGAGAATTATGGAGCATTTTGATGCACGTGGCCTCTACATCCGTGGCACACACACGTGCATGCATATTCAAATGCGCTCACCTATGTGCACTCACACATAAAATCGAATAAATAGATAAAAATTTAGAAGAAGACTTGGGAGATGGCTCAGCAGGCGAACGCGTTAAGTTCAAATGCCATGTTTGCAGAATGGTGTGACAAGCTGAGCACGACCGTGTGTGCCTATAACTCAAGCCGTGAGGGGGGGATGGGCAAAGACAGGAGCTGCGGGGGCTTGCCAGCTGCTAGCCTAGGTCTAGAGTGAAGTGAGAGGCCCTGTGCAAGGCGATAAGGCTGAGAGTGATCAAGCAGGGAGCCTGGTGTCCTCCGGCCTCTAGGTATGCACACGCATGAGCCAGCACGTGAAGGCCTTTCACATTGGGGTTTTGGGGAGAATTTTAACACCCCCGCCCCCCCACACACACACACAAGCAAGGACATCCTAGGCAGTGCAAAGAAACATTGAAAACAGCTTTCCAAGCAGGAATTCTTTAAAGTGAGCTTGGGGGCTGGAGAGATGATGGCTCAGCGGTTAAGAGCACTGACTGCTCTTCCAAAGGTGCTGAGTTCAAATCCCAGCAACCACATGGTGGCTCACAACCATCTGTAATGAAATCTGACTACCTCTTCTGGTGTGTCTGAAGACAGCTACAATGTACTTACATATAATAAATAAATAAATAAATGAATAAATAAATAAATAAATCTTAGAGTGAGCTTGAAAAAGACACAGACTCTTGCTCCTGGTACAGCTCTAAAAGGAGACCTCCAGACGCCTCCTCAGAGGGTTTAGAGCGGAGCTCCTCCTGGGAGGGTTTAGAGCGGAGCTCCTCAACCGTCCTGATGCTGTAACTCTTTAACATAGTTCCTCACCTCGTGGTGACCCTCAACTGTAAAAATTATTTCCTTTACTACTTGAAAACTATAATCACGTTACTGTTATGAATCATAATGTAAATATCCTATATGCGGGAGATCTGATATGTGACCCCTGTGAGACAGTCATTTGACCCCAAAGGAGTTGTGACCCACAGGTTGAGAATTGGCGGTTTAGAGAGTTTGCGCATGTGTGCACACGAGGTCCAAAGTTTGGAGGTCTAGGTTGACTGTCTTCCTCATGCAGTCTCTGCTTTAGTTTTTGAGGCAGGGTCTCTCACTGAATTTGGAACTCACCGATTCAACTAGACTGACTAGCCTTTGAGCTCCAGGATCCTCCTGCCTCTGCCTCCCCAGATCACAGGTACCAGGCGTGTGCTACACCATTGAGCCTAGCTTTTTAGGTAGATGCCAGGGATTGAACTCAGAGAGCTATTTCCCCCAGCCCTGTAGACCCTGAATACTTTAGAATCCTGTTTTTTCACTGTACTCATCAATATTAAATCTCTCTGCAGTATGGTTCCTGCGGTAGTTAATCTTCGCTGCGGATCAGATTGAGAATCAGCTAGAAGACACACCTCCGTGAGTGTGTTCCAGAGAGGTCTACCTGAGAAGAGAAGATCTGCTCTAAGTGTGGGTATTCTCAATCCATAGGCAGAGGGCCTGGACTGAATAAAAAGAGAGAGAGAGAGAGAGAGAAAGCTGAGTACAAGCTCTCATCTCCACTCCCCTGGCTATCCGTGCAGTGGGACCGTGTGTTCCTGACCGAACGAGTGTTCCTGCAGATGCAGCAGGAGCGGCTCTCGCTGCATGCCCCTCCCCCACCTAAATGAACTGTACCTTCAAGCTGAGAGCCAAAATAAACTTCCTTAAGTTGATTCTGTCAGAGCAATAAGAAATGTAACTAATACAGAAGGGTTCGTGGAGGTGGATGGGGTCCAAGTTTGAGATCTTGGGGCTGGGAGTGTGTGTGTGTGTGGGGGGGACTCTACGCCATAGCAGCGATTAGGAGAAGGGTCACTGGGATTACTGAGATGGGAAATCCATTGTTGGGCTACAGGTAGTAGCCTGGGGTTAAAAAAAAAAAAAAAAAAAAAAAAAAAAAAGGAATGTATGGAGAAGCCAGCATGGTGCAGCCTGGCAGGTAGGCACTGGCCAAAGGGAAAAAACCAGGAATCTATAGGCAGCTGCATCTGGCCCCCTAGCCGTGCTCGCCCATCAGCCTGGGGGAGGTGACCCTCCCATCTCCTCCAGCACGCAGGGGTGTTTTCCTGTCTCTCCTGCCTCACATGCTTCCTTTCCCACTGCCTCACTCGAGCCTACCTCCATCCCTACCCCAAACACCCCTCCATCAGAGCAGCCCCCCATCCTGACTGCGCTGGGCCCTTCATTATCCATCCTCAGATTCTGTGTACCCCTGTACCCCCAACATTCCTTACGATCATCAATTATACATCTGATATTGAAAAGTTGCCACCAACTCTAAGCTCCGCAAAGACAGAAACCCTGTCTATCTTGAGATAGCTCAAAACTTTAAGGCCCCAGGACCTAGTGGGTTCTCAGTCAGCCTACAACCGTCCTAAGAGGAAGAACTGAGCTAGCTCACTTTCCCTTTGTACTCTTGGGTCATCCAAGCAATCCTTCGATGTATAATTGTTTGATCTGTGTGAGCCTGAATTAAAGTATCTGCAGTAACAGTGACTGGATTGTGGGCCTAGATTCAGGAGAAAGATCTCAAGGTTTGGAGAGGGGAGGGCAACAGGGGGACATCAACTCCTGGGCCCGATGCTTTGATCAGCACAGACCTCCCACAGTGGACGGCAAGAAGGAAAAGGCAGACTTGGAGGGGGAGGCGGTTGGTTCCACACGGGAGTCTGGGAAAACCTGCTGTGCTTGAGGGGGTCTCCAGCCAGCTCAGCTACCGACAGGTCCCAGCCATGAGGACACAGGGTTGAAGTCACCTCTGTTTCTAGTTCCAGCCGATTTCAGGCTTTCATCAGGATGGCAGATGGAAATCCAACTGTAATAGCTCAAGGGCCAGCTCACCCTGAAGTATCTGCTTAACTCCCACGTCCTAGAAACCAGTCTTGATAAAAATCTCTCATATGTAATCACGCTCCACGCGTCTGTGGAAGCACATCAGCTGGTTGTCACAGCGCTGTGGGAGGCAGGCTGCAGCTATGGTTATCTCTCACCAGAGGACAAGGCCTAGGGCCAGAGATGGAGTGAGTGCCCTGGGCTTGCACCTCAGGGGAGCGCGCTCTGGGGCCTGTTTCTGGCCCCATTCTGAGCTTACTCTCAGTGACTCATGAGGCCCAAGGATGGTTGTGTTTTCTTTCCCGGGGAGGAAACAAAACCTGAGCTAGATGTGTCCCCAAGCACGCTGTGTTCCCCAAACATCTGTTTTTAACTTGACAAGAAGGAAAATGTAAATGTTCCTGTCAAAACAGGTACGTTCTCAAGTAGGTCAAAAAAGAATAAAAATTTAAAGTTAAATTTTAGCTACTAATACCGAGGCAGCATCGGCTTAAGAACCCTGACGGATACAACCACACTAACGGGAGACGGTAATAGTAGTGGGAACTGGCCATGAGGTGAATGTGCTATTTAAAAAAAAAAAAGAATACAGTGGATCTTTAACAACACTAAAGCAATCTTTTTTATTTTTAAAAATATGAGATATTGAAGAACACAGATGTGTAACCGCAGTGCTGGAGAGGTTGAGGCAGGAAGATCCCGAGTTTGGAGACAGTCTAAGCTACCTAATAAAACCCCATCTCGTAAACAAAGGCTTCTTTGAGTTGTCTACCCCGCTCCTTCCAGCAGATGTAAATCTATATGCGTGTCTAAAATGAGGAGATTCTGAGGAAGTTTGGGACCTCAGCCTTCTCCAATGGAGCCCGGTCATTGTCCCATTTTGTTTGTGGTGCATGGGTGGGTGGGGAGACTAGAATGAGCCAAACTCCTGTTTGCTTCCACTAACCCCCCCCATCCTTTTCAATTCAAGAAAGCAGATGCTAGGGCTGGAGGGATGGCTCAGTGGCTGAGAGCCCTCACTGTTCTCCCAGAGGATAAGCCAACATCAGATGGCTTGCAACCGACTCTAACTCCAGCTCTGGGAAATCCAATGCTTCTGTCCTCTGCAGGCACCTGCACCCCGACACACATACCCCCAAGCATGCATACACATAGTTAAAAACAAAACCAAAGCCCAGCTCTTGTAAAATAGCCGCCCACACCGTATCAGTCCATATCTGTAAAAGCTGCCAGCTGCAGGGGCTGGAGAGAAGGCTCAGCACTTGTTGCTTTTGCAGAGGACCTGGGTTTGGTTCCCTGTACCGACACGGTGGACTCACAAACTCCAGTTTAGGAAAGCTGATGCCCTCTTCTGGCCTCCATGGGCACTGGGCATGAACATGTGTATGTATGTACAAACATCCACGCAGGCAAAAACTCATACACGTACAGTAATATAAAGAAATTGAAATAGAATGCTTGTCCCAGGCAGGTAGTCAGGGCAACTGAATCCACTGGCATCAGAAGGACCAGAATACCACTGTTGCTCTGCCTATAAACGCTGCAAACACTGTGGCTTGGGCTTTCTACCCAGAGCACTAGCTCAGTCTGTGTCTCCTGACATTTTAAACCCAAATTTTCCAACTCTCTGAGTGGTGTTGGTTTCTCACTAACTTCTCTAACAGTGTAAGAGACTTCTTTTATAAACATGTATATGGGTGTTTTGCCTGCATCCATGTCTGTACACTGGGTGCATGCAGAGGCTAGAAAGATTGTTAGATTCCTAGATGGTTGTGAGCTGTCATGTGAGTACTCAAAACCTGGGGACAGCTCAGAGCCTGGGTCCTCTGGAAGAGTGGCTGGTGCTTCTTTTTTCTTCAACGTTTTATTTTCATTTTTATTTTTTTTAAAGATTTATTTATTTATTGTTATATGTAAGTACACTGTAGCTGTCTTCAGACACCAGAAAAGGGCATCTGATCTCATTACGGATGGATGTGAGCCACCATGTGGTTGCTGGGATTTGAACTCAGGACCTCTGGAAGAGCAGTCAGTGCTCTTACTGGCTGAGCCATCGCTCCAGCCCCCTCTTCAACGTTTTGTTGACTGTGAGTTTCACATCGTGCACCCAAATCTCCTTCATCTCCCATCCCCTCATATCTGCCCTCCATCCTTGTGACCTCCTCCGCAAAGAAAAATAAAAACAAAGAAAAACAAAACAAAACAAAGCATAGAAAACACCTCGTGTGGAAGCTGTCATGTGTCACAGTGTGTCTCACAGTCTACCTCTCTGTCCACACATCTTTACTTGCAAGATGTTCACTGTAATACATTGTTGGTCTGGTTCGAGGCCTCTGGCTTCTATCACAGCATCAACACTGGATCCTCACTGGGACTCCTCACAGCTATCTTGCTGTTGCCCTGTGCCATGGAGACCATGCAGCTTTGAATGCAAGACTGGCCCCCCTCTCATGAACTCCAATAGTTCACAGATGATGTTGGCTTTGGGGTGAGTCAACTTAAAGACCTGGATGGTAGGCCTGGGTGGAGGCTGAGCCAGTCAGCTCACCAGCTCTCCCTTACCCACACGTCCAGGGCGAGCTCTCCAGCAGTGCTCCGGCTAGGTCACTGGGGTAGAGGCATTTTCAGGAAGCATTGCTCCTGCTCTATTACTTGCAAACTAGACGGTCATGTGTAGGTGTGTGCCTACAATGTGTGTTAAGTGATCAAAACGGCAAACCAGGAAAGATGCCCTGCCTGGGGCCCTGCCTGGGGCCCTGCCTGGTGTCTGTCCTCTGAGCTCTGAGGAAAGGAATCAGCAAATAGCCACTTAGCTCTCCACAGCTTCCCACCAGAATAGAAGGAATTCCAGTGCAAACCTCACCTCATTCCAGACTCCACCACAGACTTCCAGAGCATCTATTATCCTGATGTGCTCTACAGGATCTGGGTGGAGCCCCTGAAGAGAAAAGGCGAGAACTCGGCCGTTTACTAAGTCGGCGTGAGCACCCGGTGTGGTGCCCCGAGCTGCCTGTCGCTGTCATCTTTTAGCCACCACAGCAGCAGGAAGCCTTCTCAGGGAGGCCCATTCCAGCCTCCGTCTGACACAGAGACTGAAGGCTCAAGGCATCACACTAGAAGCCCATGACTTCTGAGAGAGAAGGGGCTTCTGGGAAACAGGCATTGAAGTGAGAGCGGGAACTGGTGTGGGGTAGGTAAGCCTGATGAGGAGGCTCCTGGTACACTTTGCTCCCAACTTTCTGGCCCCATTCTGAGCTCACAACTCAGCGCTGATGTTGCTCACGGCAGCTCAGCTTGTTCTGAATCTGTCTAATGTGTAATAGGTTATGGGGGGCTTTAAGACAGGGAAGAAGGGAGATCAAAGGGAAATGCAGTTATCATAGACTCTAGCTACCCTCTAAATCACCATGCTATTTCAAACAAGCCAGAAAATAGATCCCTGGGACAGAGTTAGAGCTGACAGCCAAGGCTGGAACAAGTAGGCTAAGCCAGCAAAATACCTTTTATATTAGTGTCATCCCAATCATCAAAGCAAACACTACGGATTGCCCAAGATAACTGAGAGTTTCTTCAGAATTTCTGATCTAGTTTGAGCAACAGGAAAGATGCATAAAAAATAAGGGGGCTGGGGATGGGGTGTAGCGCAGTTGGTTGGTACAGTGATTGATTGCCTAGCGTGCGTGAAGCCCTGGGGTCGATCCCTAGCACTGCTTAAACCAGACACGGTGGTCGGTGCCTGTAATCCCATCACTGGAGAAGCAGAGGCAGGAGGATAAAAGCTCAGGGTCATCCTCTGGAGCAAAGCAAGTTCAAGACCAGCCCGGGTGGTGGAGACGAGGTCGTGAGCACAATCATGGAGCATGGCAGCGGAAGAGGCACGAAGCGAAGACCGTGCTGTGGGTTGGGGAAGATTGAACAGGTTAGTTCAGCCAGGAGAGTTTGGGTGAAGGAACGACAGGGGGCAGGTTAGAGACACGGGAACATATGTGGTATGGAATCTCACTGACACTTGAGCTTTGTCTTATGGGCAGAGCTGGGCTGACCAAAATGTCAGGGTAGAGGAAGCGGTGGGGTGGATGGCCGGCTGCGGCAGGGAGCTGGGTAAGGAGGAGGTACACTCAGAGATGATTCAGGGGAGCTGCAGAATGTGGGAAACATGTGGAAGGCCACGGAAGCAAGAGATTTCTGATAAACAGACCTGGTAACTCACGAGAGGTGAGATAGGAAGAGAAAAACAGAAAGATCGGGAGCCCAGATTACCCCCTAGTCCCAACATGGGTGTCTGCAAAACAACCAAGTTCCTTATCAAACTGTTGTCAAGGAGATGTCTTCCATTCTTCTGTGTCCGGTTGTCCTCAGAATGAAGGAAAATGGCCTTTGAGGAGAACACGTCGCTACCATCTGACCCAGCTGATACTAACAATGACAAGAGACACAGTGGGAATGAGACCTGGGCAGGCTTACACAGTGACACAGAGGTGCGCTCGAGCTGGAACCTCCTACAGCTGGTGGTGCGTGACAGAACTCTAGCCTTTGGAACCCAAGGAAACCCCCTTGGTCATTTAGTGTGTCCACTCCCCTCTACAGATAAGGAAACCCAAATGTCTCAATAGGGAGATTTCTGCAAGGTCACATGACCAAAGTAGCCAGGACTAGCGGTTGACTTGCTGTATTAACGATCCAGTACTCCTTTTCCCTACTGCTTACTTGGTGGGTGGGTGGGGCACACACACATGTGTTGGCCTGAGACTTGAGTCCACACACACATTTTTTAAGACAAGATCTCATTTAGTGTAGGGGAACCCCAGACTCCCTAGCTGAGGGTGAACTTGAACTCTTGATCTTGTGCTAAAACCACAGGTGTGCACCACCATGTACCGTGTGTGATGCTGGAGGGCAAACCTAGAGCTCTGAGCATTCTGGGTAAGCAGTATTCCCACTGAGCTACATTCCCAGCCCAGAAATGAGACTTTTTTTTTTGGAAACATCTTCTCTGTGGAGTTACTATAAACTATATTTTATCAGATTCCCCAGAGAAAAGTTATAGCAATAATAAAATTGGTTTATTAGTTTAGTTTAGTTAACATCGGTGTCTCTCTGTGACTTATGAGCGTTGGCTCTCACGGCTTCACTTCTACCCCGGCCGTAGGGTTTATTTGGGATAAATTCTCTTTGCTGCGTGCTGAGATTTGTCACTCTCCCCCTACCCCCTGCCATGTCTCTGTCTTGCCCTGACAAGACATGGAGCAGATCTGACACCCTTTTCATTTGAAGTGAACTTATAAAAAATACTTCATAAGCTGGCTGGAGTGAGGGAGGAGGAGAGGAAGGAGAAAACGGGAAGCACATAGTATCAAGAGCTCAATAAATACTTAAGAGGCAGAACGTGGATAAGAACGGGCTTGACTGGGAGGGGCGGGCAGTCCACGGAGAAGGAACCGGAAGACAGCCTTCTACTCGCTTACCAGGGTGGTTCCTAGGAATTCCCCCTGCCCTCCTCAATGGGCTGCTCCCAGGAAGGTACTCTTCAGACTCAATAGGCTGTGACTAACTGGAATAACTCACTGCTGCTGGATTTTCTGGTCAAAACCCTTGTGCTGTGTGATGTCGGTCCCAGAAGCCATTACACAGCTTATCAATGTTCTGCTTAGAACAAACACACAATAGAAAACCCGAGAAGACAATAGTCTCTTGTCTCCAGGGAAACCTACAATCCATTTCGAACATTTCTTTTCCTTGCTCACATGTTCCTCCTCTGAAGGCAGCTACCTGGCAGTGTTTCTATTTGTCATAGTCATACTGGTCTAGAGACCAGGGGATGGCATACACCAGAATACCAAAGATCCTCCATTCTCTGAGGTAGGACACACAATGAATCCCAAGGAGGAGACATTGGCATATGGAGCCTACCACAGGTCAGGAAGTCTATTCATTTGTTGTTCTAGGAATCCAACAAGAGGAAATATATTTTAGCACGAGAAAAAAAAAAAGCCTGCCCCAAAACAAGTGACTGCCAGGCCAGTAAGAGAAGTCTGAGGCAGATGGTGAGGGAAGAGAGGAGTTGGCCCCTCCTCAAAGATGGCAGGGGTGGCTAGAAGGCCACAGACCAGAACGAGGGCTATGATCATCCCAGCAGTTGTATCACACAACTGATTGGAGTTGTCCTCCTCACCTGCCAAAGGGCGTACGTGCAGCGTGCAGTTCTCAGTTTGGAAGGAAATGGATGTAATCAAAGTATGCTTAAGACCACTGAGTGTCTGGTGTGTGCATGAGCTGAGTGTGTGTGAGTGTGGGTGTGCATGTGAGTGTGCATGTGTGTGAGTTAGAGTGTATGTGTACGTGTGTGTGTGTGTGTGTGTGTGTGTGTGTGCGTGCGCGCGCGTGTGCGTGTGCGTACCCATGTGTGGCTGATTAAGGGTATACTATCTGCATGCTGACCTCACAGGGCATGCTCTGTTTCTGCAGTTGCTATTACTAAAATATCCTAAAATCTCTACGCTGACTTATGAGAAGTTTCTGGCAATTTTTAGCTTTCATCTGAATTTTCATTCTCATTTCTCAGACCAACTTGACAATTCTCTACTGGGGAGTCAGCTGCTTATGCTAAGAAGATTTGGGCAAAATGAGGAACCCACATGAATAAACTATCAGTGTAATGTCTGCAAAGCTATGAAAAGTCAGTCGGCTACAGGACAGTGGCAGGCCCACAGGTATGCTTTCTACCAACACCACGGGATGGAGCACACGGGTTTAGTGCTGATGCTCTTCCATCCCTGACCAACCCCAGGATCTCTGCATCAAATGCAGAGATGGAAGACCTGCATTTTGGCGTTGCCTTGGTTGCAGTAGTTCACCATATATTATTCAGAGGACACAGCGTTATCCCATGAACATCGTAGAAGAAAGTTCCGACTTGAAATAGCTCGGTGGTAGAGCACTCGCCTAGCCCTGTCCAGGCCTGAGACTGACCCCAAGCACAACCACCATCAAATAAAATCCATCTAAGACAGAGCTTCCTGGACCCGTAAGTGCAAAACTAGAAACAGGTTCCAGCATTCAGGAAATAAGTGCAAAGGGACAATGCTTGGCCGCAGAACTGAACTGTTTCAAAGAAAACAAGAAGAGCCCGGTGTTTGTGCCCTTTCCTGGGCAGCGGCCTTCTTCTGAGATGTCCAGTTCATTTGCCTGTGTTCTTCAGAAGAGAAATGTTCTTTAAGAGGCTGACTGTTCAGACCTATGGTCCCAGGACTGCGGAAGCTAAGGTAGGAAGATTGTGTGACTCTAGGGCTAACCTGGACTGCATAATGAGGGTCTGAGACAGCTGGGGCTGCATCGTGAGACTCTGTCTCAAAGACAAAAAGAGAAGAGAAAAAGTCTTTAAATATATTTCAGTGGCGGAGACAGGCTATCACTTTCCTCACCCTAAATACAAAAGAGGAGTCCATTAATCCTACCATGGATTGGCTAGAAGGTAAGGGAGGAATCAAAAATGGCGCGTAAAGGAATAAGGGTGACATTTAACTAGACTTAGCTCTGAGAGCTCTTCAGACCCACTGGGGGGGGGTCACGCTTGCACGGGGTGGGGGTCATGCACGCACGCACGGGGCTTGGAGCTGAGCCTCCCTGCCTAGGCCTCGCTGACAGATTTTTAAGCTGGAAGGTGGAAAGAGGAGTGACACTGCCTAGTCATCGATATTGCATCAATTACCCCTGACATCCTAAGGTTTCCTTGTTGCATCTGCCTGGAGTCACAGGGTGTTCCCTGCTGAGCCTGAGCATGTGTGTCCTTTAAGCCACTTCAACCTCTCAAAATCCTTCCCTCTAGGCCTTTCCCATAAGTAAATTCTTACAGGAGGATATAAAAGACCAACTCGTCTAAGCAGAAAAAAGTTTCCAGCCGCCACGGGAGGTCAAGGCACACGGCAGGTAAGTCGTAGTAACCTTTCCTGGTTCCTGCACAGTGGATGATGAAATCTCCAGACTGGAGAACATTTAGTCCTTGATTTGGACTTGTCTTCCTTGGGCATTTTCTGGTGCCAGATTTAGCTATGGATTGGCAACTTTTCGCCGCGTGTCTTGGGTAGGGGATTACTAGATCTGCTGCGGAGTGAGAAGCCTTTTCTGCACCTGAAACCAGGCAGAACCATTCATGATCTGTCAGGATTGGAAGGCTCCATGAAGCTGTCTCCTCTGTATTGTTTAGAAACTGAGACCCAAGACAGGCATCCAGGCTCACTCAGAAAGTTGAGGAGACAGTTGCTGAGGGAATGCGGTGTTCTCCAGACAGAGCTGCAGTGATAGTCGAGGCTGTAGTGTGTGTGGGTGTGTGTGTGTGTGTGTGTGTGTTTCTAAGCCAGGGCTCTTGGAGTAGCTTCGTTTCCTTCACACCTGTTGGCTGCAGCAGATTGGAACATCTGGTCAACCCTGATAATCTAGTCCCTGTTTTAAATATTCTGAAGTCCTCTGGGTCTCGACCAGGTGCCAGAACTGTAAGTACTAGATGGGGTTCGTCTGGGGAAAACGGAGGGGTTAAGTTGTATCAATTTTTTATGTAACTGGCTATATTCAGCACACACCCAGTGCATCGCCTCCAGCTGGGCCAAAGGAGTCTTTTCTATGGAGGGCTTGATAAAAGTCCCTGAGAATATAGAAGAAAAATAAACTCAAATCTCAAACTCAGTCTCTTCTATTGGCATGTCTCAGCCTGCTTCTGGCTCGAAGTCTAGGAGGCATCTCCACCCACCGGCAAGATACACTGGATAGCTGGATGCCAGCTGGATGTTGCTAATCCATTCAGTACTGACAGTCTCTACCTGGCGATATCAGATCTCACAGGTGGAGTGCTCAGTCCCCAAGAGTGAGCCCTGATTTCAGAGGTAGTCATGAACTCCAGGCTGTTCTGCTCAGGGGTCTGACGGCCTTCCCACAACCCCTCTTCAAACTTGACCAACTTTCTAGAGATGCTCACAAGACTCAGGGGAACACTTACTTTTGTTATTTCAAAGGACCCAGGGCAACTAGGTGTGTCAAAAGCAATGTGGAATATCTCTGCTTTCTTTGGTCATATCCCTTCCAGCAACTACCACGTGTTTGATCATCTGGAAGCTCTCTAGAGTCTTATGGCATAATATAACCAAAGCCCAGACAGCCACATAGACCTAATGTTAATAGGCTGAGTGGGAAATCCCAATAAGGCTTGTCTGTTGAGATTCTTCTCAGCTTCTCTGGACATCATTCCTCCCTCCCTCCCAGACAAAGGGCAGGATTCCTTATGGGAGGGTTTCGGTCCATTATCAGATGACATTGTTCTAAGAATTTCGCGGTCAGCACCAATACAGAAAGGTTGTGTGTGTGTGTGTGTGTGTGTGTGTGTGTGTGTGTTGATTAGAGAGTTTTTCCTGGGGGAAAAAGAAATAAATCATGGTTTCTATATCCTAATTTAGGGAGGGAGTTTTGAACCAGGAATTACTGTGGGTGACAATCATGTGTGGGAGTGATGTTGGATATGGATGTGACCATATATCAAGTGAGATCTATAATATATGAAACAGAGAGAAAGATATCATATATTGTAATATTACAGTCATTGCCTCTGCATTCTTTTTATTCCGGAGCTACTTGAAAGGTCAAATGCAGTGTTCTTCCTGGAGATGGGGTGTTTACTGGCTTTCTGGTTGGCTCATTCCAACATCAACCTCAACAGGTTCTTGCCGTTGGTGAAAACGAATTCCAACAATTCCTTCCCGCTCAGTCTTCTGACCTCTTTGGTGACTTGCAAATCTGAGAGTCAAACTCTGGAAGGTCACATTACTCAGCGTGGTCTTCCGGGCAGAACTATTGCCTATGACCTTGCCGTTGGTGTAGACCCAGAGCCATCTTCCACCACCTGCTAAGCCAAAAGTCTGTACTCTTCATTATTAGATCATCATTAGATGATTTTTACATGCACTGCAGTATGAGAAACTGACTAAGAACTTATCAGCTGGCCCCAGACAAACTCCAGAAGTTAAACCTCTCCTCTCCATCACTTATTCAGTATGTGTTCAGTGCTGGTCTGTATTGATGCTGAACTTAGACAGACAGACAGACAGACAGACAGACACACACACACACACACACACACACACACACACACACTAAGGCATTGGCTTCCAGGAACTCATGGCCTTATTTGAAAACAGACATGAAAAGACTCGAGTAGGACATGATGGGAAAATTAGAACATTGCCCAGAGAAACCCATTAAACATCACAGAGAGGAGGGCATCTGGCTGGAGTTTTGAAAGCACACAGGAGTTCGTGAGGCAGAGAGGACATTGCTTGAGAAGAGGCATGGACTCGTGTCTGTGCTTTCCTCTCCTTTCTCCTCCCCTCCCCAGACACAGGAGGAGAAGAGGCTGTGAATCTCTCTTCTCAGAGCATGCTCTGAGTCTCAGGGAAGGATGAAAATTGAGGGTTTGGGACACACCTAAACTGAATGTGAGGCCAAGAAGGCAGGCAAATGCCTTAAACATCACAGGACCCCAGTGTTCTGCAGCTTTACCCAGGCTGCCCTCGGGTGCAGTCTGCTCACCTGCTTTCCAGCGTCAGGACCCCACATGTGCCTGACTCTGCTCTCAGCCCCACACCCTTCCTTCACGCCAGCCAGGAACATGGCCATGACACAGAAAATCATTCAGCTTTGGCCTTGAATTCTTTCTTCCTCTTTTTAACAGAGAGAGAGAGAGAGAGAGAGAGAGAGAGAGAGAGAGAGAGAGAGAGATGGAAAAACAAGAAGCCAAGTTTCCTAATCAGATATGGCGGAGGCAATGGGAGGGTGGGTGTTCCGTGGGTCAAGAGCCTCAGTTTTGAGGGAGGGGAAAGCCCTGTGGAATTTCTGAGGAAAGGTGTGCTGTGTCTCCTCCCCTGTGCCACCCCAGCAGAGCCTGGCTGTCAGGAAGGAGGCAAGGGAACCCCTAAAGCTTGGGAATATTTCTCCTATGTGTGAGTGACATAAGTCCAGGCTCCTCAGGCGGAACGGGACATCCTGGGTCATTAGACCCTGCCCCCTTATGGGCAGGCCAATGGCCCAGGGTTAAGAAATTTGCCCAAGGTCCTGGGGTGGGGCTAATGCAGAGCTATATCAGGTCCTCAGACCCTGAAGCCTCTTTTTCTCCTGTCCCTTTCTGGTTCTCCCAGCCTGTGAATACCGTGAGTCTGCCTGGGATTTCCCTGTTTCCTGAGATTCCCTTGCTCTCAGTGGGGCTCCACTAAGGCTCCCAGTAACTGACCCTGGTCTCTCTGCAGTGATGAGAGCGCTTCTGCATCTCCCAGCCCTCCTGGCTTCCCTGACCTTGCTCCAGACTGCAGCATCTGCCAGAAATGGTAAGCGTCAGACTGTATTTGTTTCTTGGACTAAGACAAAGTGTCATCACCTGGGTGGCTGAAATCGGTGCTGATTTATACTTACACAGCCCAGAAGGCTAAAATTTCAAGGCAAACGTGATGGCTCCATGTTCCTCCTAAAGGCCCTAACATGGGAAGCTCCTTGCCTCTCCTGGCTTCTGATGGCTAGAGGTATCCTTATATCATTAACTTGAAGCTACCCTGATGTTGTTGTTGTTGTTGTTGTTGTTGTTGTTGTTTTTGAGACAGGGTTTCTCTGTGTAGCCCTGACTGTCCTAGAACTCACTCTGTGACCAGGCTGGCCTTGAACTCAGAAATCCGCCTGCCTCTGCCTCCCAAGTGCTGGGATTAAAGGCGTGCAGCACCACCGCCCGGCAGCTCCCTGATTTTTACATGCCTTTGCCCTGTGTCCTTTCCTAAACCCACCAGTCACTGGACTTCAGGTTCGCCCTAATCGGCATGACCTCATCGGAATTAATCAGCTCTGCAAAGCCTATTTGAAAACAATGTCACATGCAGAAGGTCCAAAGGGACCCTGCTCAGCCCACTGCAGTCTCCTTGCAGAAAAAAGAGGCAGCCTCCCAAAACTCCACACCCCAACCTGAGGAGAGCAAGGAGAGCGTCTCTCCTCTCGTGTCCTGGCTATTGGCTAAACACCGATAGCTTGTTCGAGGACCACAAGAGCATCTCACCAGATCCCAGGTAGCCAAGCTGAGTGGCCACACTGACTGTCCTACTGTCCTCTTCCTGGGTACTGCACCACAACCCCACAGGTCTCGTTCGACACGTGGCCGAAGAGCAGACATGTCGCTTCCCATTCTGTGGGACCGGCCCTTGAGGCGGCAGCTCTCATCCTGTGGGTCTCGACCCCTTCGTAGGGGTCATTTGACCCTTTCACAGGGGCTGCCTAACAGACACCAAACAACCAGATATTCACATTACAGTTCACAACAGAAGCAAAATCACAGTTATGAAGTAGCCACAAAAATAATGTTACGGTTGGGGGTGGGGGGTCACCACAACATTAGGAAGACTGATTCTTATCTCGAACCCCCTACTTGCTCAGGTTTGAGATATGAGGTAACAGCTGCCGGTGTGTAGGTGGGGGTAGACGACTAAGAACCAGAGGAGTGGTCATTGAAACCCTGCTTCCTGCTTTTCCCTCCCCAAGCTCCAACTCTGGGACCTGTCACCATCCGTGACACCGTGAAGGAGGTCAAGGTCTGGGTCAACAAGGCCTTCCTGGATTCCCGGGACTTGTAAGTGAGACTCGTGTGTTCGCTCCCCTTCACAGGCTTCCTGTTAGTGACACGTGCGCCTTGACCAGCCCCAACGAGCCAGTGAACCAGAGCAATTATCAAACTTGCCTTTCCACCACTCTCCACCCGCACCAAGAACGCAGCAAACAGGAACAGTAGCTTCCGAGTTCTAAAAATCCCAGCTTCTAAGATACCTTGAGGAGACATCTACTGGGATCCTATAAGGACTCCCCTCCATGTGGCCCAGGGTTTCCTTTGGTTATAACCTGCCGGATTCAGACAGGTTTTTCATTCAGTTAATATAGTCTGACTTAGGTCAGGCTCTCCGGAAATAGAACCATGGGCATGGAGTCAGTGTGGGGAATTTGAGAAAGAAGTGCTCTCAAGCAAGGTTACCGCACAATGCAACATGGAGTGTGGCTTGAACTCCATCCTCAGCCTGACCCCACCCACAGAGACTTAGAGTGTCAGGTGCACTTCAGAGCCTGTCCTGCCTTGGAGCGTTCCCACATTAGGTTTACGTAGCCCAGGCTTGGGGCTCCGGGGACAAGTGTTAATAGTGCTGGGGTCACTACAGGGAATTCTAATCAGGCAGTAGCCAAGGCTCAGGAACGAGCGTCAAATATGGCTACCGGGGTGAGCCTAGAGGCTGCTGGACCCACAACAGCTGGCCAAGGAGCACAGAGACCTTAGCGATGGATCCGAGGAGGCCTGGATCCACAGACGAAGGCACCATCCATCCCATGCAGAAGACGGAGACTCATTAAACACGAAATACCATGATCCTTTTGGTGCCTTTTCGATTGCTTTTAGTTTCCGGAAATAGTATCATTTCGGGAGGTCAAAGATCAATCTAAGGAGGCAAAGTCCCAAGCTGCTGAATTTCTTGGTTCTGTGGTGACAAGGGGGAGCCCAGAAGTCCTCTCCCTTGCTCTGGGATAGACTCCCCTCATCGCACCAAGTCTTCCATACGGCTGAGCAGAGAGAGGAGCAGGAAAAACAGGGGTGGCGAATCCACCATTCCCGAGTGCCTCAGTGGGACCTCTCTTTGGGTACTCAAAGAAAGCTATTACCATCTCAAAGACCTGGAAAAGTTCTCTGGCCTACACTTAGACCCCTGAACCTGTGCTCAGGGTCTCTGGCTTTAGACATGAGTCCTGGGCTACTGAGCTGTACTGTTTCATTAAAACAGCAGAAAGCTGGGTATAACGTTTGACTTTAGTCCTGGCACCCAATAGGCAGAGGCAAACAGATCTCTGTAAGTTTGAGGCCAGCCTGGTCTACATATCCAGGCTAGCCAGAGCTGTTGCGTAGTAAAAGCTTGTGGGTTTTTGTTTGGTTGGTTTGGTTCAGTTTGTTTTAAGGCAGCACAAGACAGCATGACTCATATCCTGGTTCTCTTTAGGGAGCTTAGGCTGAGGCTAGCCCTCCTGGGCCTCTTCTATCATGTCAGTCGTCCCTTGGGCTAAACCATGGCGCCTACCAGCACTTTAACTGGAGCTAATGGCCTGCTGTGAAGTGCGGAACAGGCATTACAACCAATGATTTAAACATAACCAAGAAGGCTGGGTTTGTAAGAATCTGAGCTATATTTCAGAGACTTGGAGACAGCAACCTTGTAGATAGATCTTCACTCACAAGGAAACTGAGGCACGGGGAGGCCACGGAGGGCTCTCATGCCTCTCTGAATGGTCACAGACCTCAGAGTAGAAGGCCTTGGTGATTCCTGTTTTGCACAGAGAAGATACAGGACTAAGGTTGAGCTTTCCTAAGATGTTCTGTCTAGGCAGGGTAGTTCCAGACAGACTCCACATGCTGGGTGCTTCCGGACAGACTCCACACCAATTCTAGGCCCAGATGCACAGGCAGAACTGGAGGCCCATGTGTGTCCTCATTCTAGAATTCTTAGGCTATACGACTCAGCAGTATACCAGGAGTTCTCAAGTCTGGATTCATCCATTGTAGGACCTGGGTGGTCTTAACATACCCAGTTGGTTCTGACATAATCAGGCCACATACAGCCCCCTGCCTGGAATTCAGGAATCGTTTGGTCTATCTGCCTGCATTACTTAAGGCCAGACTTAATGTTCCACAGCCTCTGTGGCTTTCTCCTCCCTGAAGAGGTTTTTCCAACAGTATCAGAAGAGACAAGGGAGAGATGCCGAGAGCCCGCGTGTACTCCTCAGAACCCTGTGGCTTTGCCCTGTATGCACACTACCTTGCACCTCTCACATGTCTACAGCGCCTGTTCATGATCCCTGTTGGTTCCTACCATAGGCTGAAGACCGCCATGACCACCGTCCGTAGCACCCGCCATCTCTCAGCCTATCTTAAGCATGCCAAAGGCCGGACGCGCACAGCCATCCGAAGCGGGCAGGTGTGGGAGGAGTCCCTAAAGAAACTGACTCAGTTTCCCACCAATGTCACAGGTAAAGAAAACTCGCCAGACCTCTAAAGAGAGGAAGGGGCCATCAGTACAGAACAGGGACCACCAAGAACTGTTAGGAACTATCTACAGGGAAAGGCATATCTGCCTCCTTTCTTAAACCCAAAGGGCATACTGGCAAACCTCAGCGGTCCTTTGGGGACAGCTAAGCCAATGTCCCTTTTGCAGATGAAAGAACTCCTTGTGACAAGGCTATATTGCCAACTGATAGAGAAGGGACATCTGCATTCAGTGTGTTATGTGGTTTTTAAGGTGTCTGCCTGGAAGATATGCCAAAGTCAATAAACAGGGTTTCCTACACCAAACCAGTGTCCTGTAGGTGAAGCCTCCAGCGTCAGATAGGTTTGCTGGGAGTATGTCTCAAGAGATGAAACTTGTATTTTCTTCTGGGCTACAGCGAGCTGTTCTCTCTCTCTCTCTCTCTCTCTCTCTCTCTCTCTTTCAAGACAGGGTTTTTCTGTGTAGCCCTGGCTGTCCTGGAACTCACTCTGTAGACCAGGCTGGCCTCGAACTCAGAAATCCGCCTGCCTCTGCCTCCCAAGTGCTGGGATTAAAGGCGTGCGCCACCACTGCCTGGTGAGCTGTCATCTCTAGTCTGATTCCCTGTCTGTTGCCAGTGTCTCAGAACTCCACCCTGTTCGGGGGTTCCCTTCTGTTTCAGACCAAGGCCTGGACTTGACTTCGCTCTCTTGGGAGGCAGGCTGTGATCCCCCTGCTCCAGTAGTGTCTTGCAACCTAAGTAGCCCTTACCGGACCATCACTGGAGAGTGTAACAACAGGTGACCCTAACACCCACCACCCCAACCAGCATCTTTGCCCCGTGGACACTGCAGGCAGAACTTCTGAGTCCCTCTGAAGAGAACATATCTCCAGTGAGGCCACTGTGACCCACAGGGAACCGTCCTTTCCACTATGCCAGACAGTCCTAGGTCTTGGGATTGGGAAAATTCAGAACCTCACAGTGCAGAGGGCCCCTCCTCCACATCTGCTTTTCCTCCCGCAGAGCTCAGGTTAAGGGCGGCTGGATGGAGGGGGCAGCTCAGGAGGCCACCTGCCGAGGCTGAGAGCCTTTTTGATTGGGTTTCAGGAAGAATCCGGCGCTGGGATCAGCCAACAGGGCGTTGGCTCGATGGCTGCCCGCAGAGTACGAGGACGGGCTCTCCCTCCCCTACGGGTGGACGCCGGGGAAGACACGGAACGGTTTTCCTCTCCCGCAGGTGAAGGAAGGCGGGGTACAGGGTGGGAGGGAAAGCTCCACACTGCAAGTACACCCGCTCTCTGAAAAGGAAAATGGGAGGCGCAACTGAGATTAGGATTTGCGACCGACAGATATATTCCCCAAACTGCCGCGAGGGGGCAGCAGAACCCGGGGCCCAGCCAGGTGGTGGTGGTAATGTCCCAACTGTCGCAAGCCTGATACCCTGGGGTCTCCCAGACAGATGGTTTCCTTGCACTATTCTACTTGCGCCTACCCTGTCCAGCCCCTGGAGTGCACCAGCTGTCGTTTTCCTGTAGGTCCGATCTGTTGGCCTCATCTGAGTCGGCAGCCAGTCTCCAGGGTCCCTCTTCCCTTATCCAGAAACCTGGCACTCCCATCACAGGCAGTGGGCAGCAGTCAGCGGCTTGTCTTTGTTTTCCCTCTCCAGAGTAAGGCCGCTTGACCAAGAGCACCGGCATCTGCTCTCTAATGTTCTATGTCCTCAGCTACAAAGTGCTGGGACTGGATCGTGGGTCCTCAACAAACCGGTGTTGCATTTTAATCCTCAAAGCATGCTTTCTCCCACCCTGACCTCCCCCTTCCCTCCATGTGCAGCCCCGGGAAGTCTCTAACCAGATCGCTGCCTATCTGAATGAGGACGAGGTTCTGGACCAAAAGAGATCCATGCTCTTCATGCAGTGGGGTCAAATCGTGGATCACGACTTGGACTTTGCCCCTGAAACGGAAATGGGGAGTGATAACCACACCAAAGCCCAGTGTGAAGAACACTGTATCCAGGGAGACAACTGCTTCCCCATCATGGTAGGCCTCTGCAGCCAGACGGCTGTCCACTGACCACTACCCGTGGATCGTGTGTCCCTTGCAGTGTCCATGTAGCACACACTCCCAGCCCTAAGGCCGGGCTCTCTCGATAGCTTTGGATGCTGACTTCCTAGCTTCCCGTCCGTTCACGTGCTCGGCCATTCACTCAGTAGTTAGACAGTAATGGTATTTGTCAGGGATTTGCAGCAATCACTGGGGATTCAGAGGCGAGGCACTGCTCTTGCTGTCAAGGACAAAAGGCTGGTATGAAAGTGAGCCCGTGAACTATTGAGGGAATCGGGAATTCTGTGGAGGGTTGTCTGCGTGCCCACCCAACAGGATCAGAGTCTCTTGGGGCCCCCGCCAGGTGTTGAGAGATATAGTCTGCAGCTTTATCAAGACACGTCCATTTGCCCCACGCAGCCCCCATCCAGCTAAGAGATTCATCCTATATTGTAGAACTAAGTAAGCCCCCCGGAGGATGATTTCTGTTCCCAGAAGGAGCTGAAAGAAAGTAGTGACTGAGCGAGCGAGCGAGCGGCGAGGAGTGTCCGGCAGCAGAGCAGGAGAGAGCGGCTGGCAGCGTCTCTTCTTAACCATAGATTAAGTCATTTATATTTACTCAAACGACAAAGAGAGTCTGTGCTGTGGTATAAACTTAAAAAAAAAAAAATCTGAGTCATGGGGCTGAGACCTCACATCTTTCCCTCCTAGTCTGTGGGCGCTGAGACGAGTTACCCTATTGACCAAGTGAGGCCGTTCTCTAATGTGTAAAGGACTCGGCGGTCTGACAGGCTCTCTGAGGGCCAGAAGGAGATGAAGTGTGCATGGCGGCGAGCGGCTGGCGCGAGGCAGTTCCAGGGTTGATATTTCGGTAGTAATTACTAAATCTCATGTCATAGACTGCTTGCCCGTCTAGGGCTCTCGGGAAATCCTCTCCGCCATCTCTGAGCGCTTACTGTGAAAGAATGAATAATCGCTTTCAGCTCTTGTGCATTAGGATATAATGAACTTTGGAGTGTCACGGGCCTGGGAAGTGTATTGTCCTCAGGAGGCCTCTAGGCCTAGTGTCTGGTCAGAAGGTCACCATGAGCATCTTTTCCTCCAGACTGACCCTGGAAAGCATTGCCGGGGCATAGATATGTTGTGTAATCATCCCAACCCATCTCTCTACAGTTCCCAACTGGTGACCCTAAATTGAAGACTCAGGGGAAGTGCATGCCTTTCTTCAGAGCTGGATTTGTCTGCCCCACACCACCCTACAAATCCCTGGCCCGAGAGCAGATCAATGCTCTAACCTCTTTCCTGGATGCCAGCCTCGTGTACAGCCCCGAGCCAAGCCTGGCAAATCGACTTCGAAACCTCAGCAGCCCCTTGGGCCTCATGGCCGTCAATGAGGACGTCTCAGACAACGGGCGGCCCTTCCCGCCTTTCGTCAAAATGAAACCCAGCCCCTGTGAGGTCATCAACGCCACAGCTGGTGTGCCCTGCTTCTTGGCAGGTGAGTCTAGCCTGGGAGGGAAAAGGAGGGTCTAAGGGACAGGGGCATCATCGAAAGAGGCTGCTCCATCTCAGGATTTGCCCAGAAAAAAATGCCCCAAGTCACCCCTGTCTAGAGCAGTAAACTTGGAGTAGAGTAAGGGCCCAGTCAAAGAGCAAGTGTTCACTGTAGAAGAAGGAAGTCCAGGAAAAAATACAAAAAATATCCCCCATGACCCCACCATCCACCAGGATTGGTTATTCCCCTTTTAATATAAACCTTTCTTGTATTCTCTGTCACAGGCACAGTTCTAGACAAGTTTGATGGCACAATCTATAATCATACACCATCCCCCACTGCCCATCTGACCCTCCCCACCTGACTTTCCTCAGTCTACCTTGAAGGAGGGACTTGGGAGGGCGTCGGGGTGGGTACCATCTTTCTCTGTGCAGGTCCCCGGCTCTGCTTAGGGAGAACACATCTTCCTGGTTTTTGGACTTTTAGGAGACTCCCGAGCCTCAGAGCAGATCTTGCTGGCCACATCCCACACACTTTTTATCCGGGAGCACAACCGGGTAGCCAGAGACCTAAGCACACTCAACCCGCACTGGGACGGAGAGACGCTCTATCAGGAAACAAGGAAAATCATGGGCGCCTTCATGCAGGTACGGAGGCCCAGTGGACCACCTCGACGGCTTAGTTACTTCCAGCGCATTCTTCCTTGCTCTGTCTTCTCCTGTGCTTCTCTCCAAGTGACTGATAGGCCCCCTGTTTTCAAATGAATTCCCCATGTTCTGAATGTGGGGAGTTATCCATGTGTGGTCCCTCCGGGAGCCTGCCCTGTCGCCATCATGGAGGTTACAGGTTCTCTCACTCTTGGGGCTGCTTCCTTGCAATGGCTTGAGCTATTTTGATTTATTCTTCCTTTAGGATTCTCGCTGTATAAGCCACTTGCCATAGGGATACTTGATGTTGGATTGCTTTCTCAACTAACTGAGTTAGAAGGACTGACTGAGTGTGTGTGTGTGTGTGTGTGTGTGTGTGTGTGTGTGTGTATGTGTGTGTGTGTGTGTGTGTGTAAGAGAGAGGGGGAGGGGGGAGAGAGAGAGTGAATGAGAGAGAGAGAGAGAGAGAGAGAGAGAGAGAGAGAGAGAAGTATGTGTTGTGGTTTGATTTTAAGATTTTAAGACAGGGTCTCCATTAGCCCAGACTGGCCTAGACCTCTTGATCCTCCAGCCTCTACCTTCCAAGCTCTGGGATTGTGGGCATCCAACACCTTATCTGGCTTGTTAGAATTGAGATCTTTTATTATTCTCCTGTAGAATCCTTAATGTCTAGTTCTTTTCTTATTTGTTTGTTTGTTTGTTTGTTTATCTTCCTCCTCTTCCTCTTCCTCTTCCTCTTCCTCTTCCTCTTCCTCGTCCTCGTCCTCGTCCTCCTCTTATTTGGTTTTTTCGAGAAAGGGTTTCTCTGTGTAGCCTTGGCTATCCTGGAACTCACACTATAGACTACAATGGCCTTGAACTCAGGGATCCTCCTGCCTCTGCCTCCTGAGTGCTGGGATCAAAGGCGTGTGCTGCCACCACTCACCTCCTGGAAGTTCTTCATTCACCTATTTTCTCTCTTTTGTACAGATCAGTGAAGTCTATTGATCTTTGTCTGTCTTCTCTGCTCTGCTATTGAATGGGTTCAATCCTATTGCTGTTACCGTTGCTGTTAGTTCAAGTGGTGTGCTTTCCATGCCATAGTGTTCTTTTTCATTTCTACTTCTTTGCTGAGATGTTGCCTATGTCCCACCACTTGTTTCAGAAAGTTATGATATTGAGGAATTTGTAAGATACAACTTTAAAATCTTTATTGACTGGCCGGGCGTGGTGGCGCACACCTGTAATCCCAGCACTTGGGAGGCAGAGGCAGGCGGATTTCTGAGTTCGAGGCCAGCCTGGTCTACAGAGTGAGTCCCAGGACAGCCAGGACTACACGGAGAAACCCTGTCTCAAAAAACAAACAAACAAACAAAAAAAAAATCTTTATTGACTGAAGGGTGGGGTGCAGCTCAGTGGTAGGGTGCTTAGCACAGTCGAAGCTCTGGGTTCGATTGGAAACAGTGCGGTAAATACGTAAAATATCTGTATGTCTGGGGGGGGGTGCGCACATGGGTCTCTTTGGCTATGCGTGCACATCTGTGTACGTGGAGGCCAGAGGCCAGCCTCCCCCAGACCCCCAAGTCATTTCTCCAGAAGGCCAAACACATACTTTACTGTTAAGGTTACAGAGTAGGCTAGGCTGGCGGGCCAACAGGCTCCGGGAATGGACCTGCCTCTGCCTTCCCTGCTCTGAGACTGCATGCCCATGCCACCATGCCCGGCTTTTGTAATGGGTTCTGGGGAATCCCAGACGGGTGAGCTAATTCCACCAAATCCATGTCGCTGTTGCCCTCAGTCAGTCGCCTTTTCTCACTCAGAATGTGGCTTTCCAGGTTCTTGATAGTAATGAACACTTGAACGATTTTAGTCCTTTCTGAATCTTTATTCTAGCACGAGGTTCCCCTGCCTAGGTTCTGGTCTGCTGCTGTTTCTGCTCCAGCAACAGCTTTGTTCCGAGTCCTTCCTGGTGTTTGCTCTTCCAGGGCATTGAACTTCCCACTCCTGCTAGGTCTGTCTTCAGGGCACCAAAGTAGTTTTTTTTTTTTTTTCCTGGCTGCCCCTGTTGCTAAGCAACCTCTTAGCGAAGCAGAAGCCAGGTGCCTGGGTCTCCTTGGTGAAGAACCAAGGGTGAGAAGAAACAGGCACAGTGCTGCACTACGCTCACAGAAGGCTGAGCCCGTTCACAGGCAGACTGAGGAGTAGGGCAGGGCTGGCCAGGGCTGAGGACTTGGGGTGTAAGGCAAGGATTGGAGCTCTCTGATAGTCTGTGTTGGATTTCCCTGTCCCTCCATCTCTGGAAAGAAAAAGCAGGCATTTTATTTTTATTTTTTGAAGCTTCAGGCTGCCAGGCTCTTCTTTCTGCACCCAGTTCAATCAATCTGGGGGTATGTAGAACTCATCACATTGTCAGTTCTCCAAGTTCTAGGGTCCCCCCAGACAGTTCATATTCTTTATCTAGCTTTCAGGGTCCTTTTGAAACTTTAACTTATGTGTCTCTGTGTGCAGATAAAGCGAATGTCAGATCTCCTGGAGCTACAGATACCTATGAGCCATCTGATAGGGGTGTTGGGTTGGGATCTGAACTCAAGTTCCCTAGGAGGGCAGCAAGGGCTCTTATAACCGCTACGCCGTCTATCTGCTCTCTCTCTCTCTCTCTCTCTCTCTCTCTCTCTCTGTGTGTGTGTGTGTGTGTGTGTGTGTGTGTGTGTGTGTGTTTTGATTAGGTCTTATATTGCTCAGTCTGGCCTTAAACTCACAAAGCTGATCTTGTCCTCCTGACCCTCATGCCTTCACATGGCCAGGACTGGGATTACGGACGTGTAATCGCCACAGCCATTTGTTATTGCTGTTGCTGCTTTGGAGCTGTTTGAGTTGGAAATGGCAGTCTTGATCTGCAGTCCAGGCCGGCCTCAAATGTGCAAACCTCCTGCCTTTGGAATGCTAGGATTATAGATGTGTATCACCACACAAGCTTGAAGTCCTTTTATTATTTAATTATTGTTGAATAATTTCCAGGATGTTTAGTTACAGTGACTAGAAAGGAGAAAGAAAAATAAGGCTATACTACCTTGTTCTAAAACCAGAAAACACACACACACGAGAGAGAGAGAGAGAGAGAGAGAGAGAGAGAGAGAGAACTATTTTAATTATTAAGATGATCTATTGCCATATAAAATATTAGAGCCAGAAATCTTGCTTTAGCATCAAATTGAAATGAGCAAGTAGTATAGCCCGATGTGGAGATAAAATGAGAACTAGCTGAAAGAAAGCCACAATTGATTAGCAATGTCTGCCGCGGCCATGGGAATGGAAACTGGGTACAAATGCTATCCACTTGGCATCCTCTTGGGCAGCGACTCCTCCTCAGCCTCCCATTGCAGAGGCTCACACCTCGTCACAGCCTTTCCTCACGACTCCTTCCTCCCTCCAGATTGTCACCTTTAGGGACTATCTACCCATCCTGCTGGGCGATGAGATGCAGAAGTGGATTCCCCCATACCAAGGCTACAATGAGTCTGTAGACCCCCGAGTTTCCAATGTCTTCACCTTCGGTTTCCGCTTCGGCCACTTGGAGATCCCCTCTACGGTGTCCCGCCTAGATGAGAATTATCAGCCGTGGGGGTCGGAGCCTGAGCTCCCCCTGCACACGGTCTTCTTCAACACCTGGAGGCTGGTCAAGGACGGTGAGTCTTTTTGAGGGGATCGTTCTTGCCTGAGCTCTCTCATTTCTTCAAGCAGCTTGTAGGGACTCCTGGTATGGGAATCACCGTCCATACACTTCCTGGGTGGCCCTGGGGAAGGGAATTCATCTTACTGAGTCTTCATCTCCTTGTTTGTAAAATAGTGCCCACCTCGATATCAAATGAAATGAGACTGATGTGTAGGGCATCCTGTTGTGTGAGACTAATGTGTAGGGCATCCTGTTATGTGAGACTGATGTGTAGGGCATCCTGTTGTGGCTCCTAAGACCCAAGGAGTGATCAGTGAACGCCGTTACTTCCTCCTTCCAGCTTCCCAGGGCTGGGATTCTTCTGTCATTTCCTATCCTAAGCCTCTCTGAACCCCAAAAAGAGAATTTGTGGGGTGGTTAAATTGTTCTGTTCTAGAAGCTCCTACCACCACGAGGTATCATAGATTGAATTTGACTTTCCTTCGACCTTAACCAGTCAGGGCTGTTTCCTCAAGCTGTGTGGTTCCTCTTCCTCCCCGAGGGAATGTGTGGAAGACAAAGGTTCCGACTCCATGAACTGGAACATGAGTTGATATTCATTCATACACCAGCCTATGAGTGCCCTTTCCTGTCACCTCAGGAACGGTAGCCTGGACTCCTCTTACTCTGGCACAAAAGGCAGGGTGCAGCTTCCCTCCCTGCCTCCAGTCAGAGACATTTCCTAGTCTTTCCCATTTCCTAGAAGGTGTCTGGGGCAGAGAGGACCCAGCTTGGATGATGCCCTCACCCTATTCCTATCCTAAGGAGGACTTCCTCTCGGCGCCCCTCTGCAGGTGGAATTGATCCTCTGGTTCGAGGCCTGCTGGGCAAGAAGGCCAAGCTGATGGTTCAGAACAGAATGATGACGGGGGAGCTTCGAAACAAGCTGTTCCAGCCGAATCACACCATCCACGGCTTTGACCTGGCAGCCATAAACATACAGCGGAGCCGAGACCACGGACAGCCCGGTGAGTGGTTCTGTGGTCTCGCCTGGTTTGGAGGGCTTTATGGCCACCTTCTGGGGCTCCTGGGCACTCTCTCCTGGAACCCAAGAGCCAATCAATCCTAAAGTTAGAGCCTTTTTGTTGTTGTTGTTGTTTTAATTTTTATTTTGCACTCTGACCACAGTTTCCTCTCCCTCCTCTTCTCCCAGTCCCTCCTGCCGTCTCCCCTCTTCCCCGCTCTCATCCACCTCTCCTCTGTTTCTCTTCAGAAAGGGGCTGGCCTCCATGGGTCTCAACCAGCCCTGGCATAGCGAGTTGCAGGAGACTAGGCGCCTCCTCTTCTAGTAAGGCTAGAAGAGGCAGCCCAGTTGGTGGAAAGTATCCCAGTGGCGAACATCAGAGTCAGAGACAGCCCCTGCTCCCGCTGTTAGGAGTCCCACAAGAAGACCAAGCTACCACAAGTATAACACAGGCGCAGAGGGCCTAGGCCAGCCCATGCAGGTTGGCAGTTCTTTCTCTGTGAGCCTCTCTGGGCTCAGGTTAGAGGCAAGTCCATTTTAAAACCCATACATGATGTCCAGGAAATGGAATCTTCTACGTTCCTAACGCAGGGCTGTGGGTACACATCTGATGTTACCACACAGCCCGCCGTTCCGGGAAGGCATGGTGTCGGGAGGCAGCTGGCCGTCGAAGCGGAGTCGGGAAGCAGAGATGGATGGATGCTGCCGGCAGCTTCCTTCCTGCCGGTGTTCAGACACAGGCTGGGGCTGCTCACGGTCAGGGTGGGGCTGCCCACCATAATGAACCCTACATAGAAACTCCTTCACCAGCACACCCAGATGTGGGAAATGATGAGCGGGGCTGCGGCGGTCCGCACGGCTGGGAAAACGGGCGGGCAGGGCCCGCAAACCCATGTGGGGGTGGTGGGTGCCCGTGTGTCCTTGGAGGGAAGGCTGCCCGGCTAGCGGGGGAGGGGGGGGTCGCGGGGGTTGCTCAGAAGGCGGGGCCGTTCTCGATGGGCCCAGGTACCTGTAGAGGCTTGGTCCTTTCCTGGTGGCTGGAGATGCTGAGGCCTGTCCCATGCCCCTACACGGAGGGTTTTGATAAGAAGAGACAGTCCATAGTTTCAAAGCTTTATTATTAAAAAAGTAAGAAGAAAAAAGGAGATAGAGACATAAAGAGAGAAAGAAAAGATAGAGGGATGAGAGCTGGCCATGACCACGTGGAAAGAGGGGGAAAGAGTGGGGGGAGAGAGGGGGAACAGGGGGACAAGGGCAAGGGAGAAAAGCACGAGAGCTAGGAGGGGCCAAGAAGCCGCCTTTTAAAGTGGGCGGGGTTACCTGGCTGTTGCCAGGTAACCATGGGGCAGGGGAAAACCTGGCTATAGCCAGGTGACTGTCGGGGCGGAGTCCAGCCAGAACGATGGCCACAGGATTATGGAGCTGAGGAGTCAGAAGTATGAGCCTGAGTATCTGGGAGCATGGCTCACTGGTTCCTTCCCTTGTAGAATATTCTACGGGGTCTCCAGAGTAAGCCTTGCTCAACCAGATCACAGACTGCGTTTCACGGTGCCACACCCAGAGATTTGCCTCCTAGGGTTTTCTAGGTCTTGTCACATTGACAGTATTAACAGTCACACTAGTTATCGTACTGGAGGTAAGCGCCAAAAGCTTTTCTCTTATTTGTATGCAGGGTGCTTGGAATAGTGGCTAAGCCCACAGTAGTAAGCTGTAGGCATAAAAATCTCACAACCTGCTTTTAAATAAGGGTTCGCCCTCTCCTCTAGCCCAGCACCCAGCAGACGTCTTAGAAGAGAAAAGTTATTAGGATATGGGGGAAGTAGATCTGCTTAGCTATAGTTCTTTGAGGGTGAGTTTGAACTTCTCGGGCAGCAGTTCAGTCCTGTAGCAAACACTGAACACGATTGAACAGCTTCAGACCAGTCCTCTAGGCAGGCAGACACCAGGCACAAACCAGCAGCTGGAGTTCAATCCTGAAGAAAATGCCAGGCTTGTCAGCTGGCCTGGGGTGAGGCCACTGAAGTGGCAAGCTGCTGCTGGAACCCCAAGAGCTGTCCTCGGATGAGTTTCTCTCAGTGGTGGTGTTATCGCAAGTTGAGCTCAACAACACTATGTAAGGCGAACCAATACGTGCGCGTCAATAGTGAGATGGAGCAAACTGAACGGAGGCTCCGTGCTCGTCTCCCCCTGTCTGTGGGATCAGAGTTACACTCCTTCTTCAAGTACCCTTTCGCGTGTTTGCTATAGCAAGCCTGGGCACCTCAATAAACCATTATTTGGCATAACTTACCAAAGAAACTAGAAGGTTCCACTTCAGTAAGCCACAAGTCTTCCCCCAAGACTGAAGTGCCACAGATGGTGGACGATGAATTAAACCTCCCTTGTCTTAAGACTCCCAGATAGACTGTCCCAGCTGCTAGAGGTAGCCTATATCCCCAAGGGGAAACCGAAGTGAAGGGTTCCTGAGATGAGCCAGTCTTATCTTCTCCCCCGCCCAGGGTACAACTCCTGGAGAGCTTTCTGTGGCCTGTCCCAGCCAAAGACACTAGAGGAGCTGAGTGCTGTCATGCGGAACGAAGTGCTGGCCAAGAAGCTGATGGACCTCTACGGAACCCCCAGCAACATCGATATCTGGCTAGGGGCCATCGCTGAACCCCTGGTCCAGGGGGGTCGGGTAGGGCCTCTCTTGACCTGTCTCCTGGGCCAGCAGTTCCAGCGGATCCGAGATGGAGACAGGTAAGTGAAACCATTATGGGGACTGGAGGAGCCTTTCTCTTAGGCAGGGGTCCTCAAAGTCCTTCATGAGGTCTGACTCCATACCTCACCCTAGAAGGGGCTTTTCCTTTCCCCAAGGATGTCCTCTGGCAGTGTGGGGAAGAGCTAGCCACCAGGCTGTGTGAAATGACCCTGCTTTGTCCTCGTAGGTTCTGGTGGGAGAACCCTGGGGTCTTCACAGAGAAGCAACGGGAGTCTCTACAGAAGATGTCCTTCTCCCGCCTGGTCTGCGACAACACTGGCATCGACAAGGTCCCACTGAACCCGTTCCAGGTCAACACCTACCCCGATGGCTTTGTGGACTGCTCTTCAATTGATAAGCTGGACCTCTCACCCTGGGCCTCAGTGAAGAAGTAGGAATCTGCTACCGACAGCTTCCTACATTGTGCGTGTCTGTGGTCCAAAAGATGCCATTTCAAACAATTCCAGTGACCCACTCCTTTCAAGTTGAACACCAAGGCCAAAGACTGCCTCAGCCTTTCCAGCCCCTCACCACCCTCGCCACCCCCTCAGCCTGTGGAAATCACTGAGATGTTCTTCCAGCTTGTCAGACATCGCCTACCCTCTTCCTGAGTGAGCACTGGCTGAGGCTGTGACCTTTGACCTTTATGTTTCCTCCCATCCTCCCAGACTAGATAAGCATCCTGAGCCAGAGACGTCTGCCTGCCTCATGAGTATGGCTTGTGGCACTTAGCATGGTGTTCAACACACAAAATGCTCAATAAACATCTTACTGTCCCTTTCTAGGGGCAGACCTTGAAACAGCTGCATATGAGTAATGAGATGTTTATATTCCAGCTGTGTCTTACGGCTGAGCAGTCCTGGACATCCATCAGTCTGACAAGGGAGAATAGTAACCGAGTGGAAGGTGCAAGAATTCTCAAAGCAGGGAGGAGGCCAGGGGCTCCTGGTGGTGGGAGGGTAGGGAGTTGGGGGGAGTGGATAATGCCACAGAGCAGTGAGAGTGTGAACCCAGTGAGTGTCTTAGTCAGGGTTTCTATTCCTGCACAAACATCATGACCAAGAAGCCAGTTGGGGAGGAAAGGCTTTTTTCGGCTTACACTTCCACACTGCTGTTCATCACTAAATGAAGTCAGGACTGGAAGTCAAGCAGGTCAGGAAGCAGGAGCTGATGCAGAGGCCATGGAGGGATGTTACTTACTGGCTTGCTTCCCCTGGCTTTCTCAGCTTACTTTCTTATAGAACCCAAGACTATCAACCCAGGGAAGGCACCACCCACAAGGGACCCTCCCTTGATCACTAATTGAGAAAATGCCCCACAGCTGTATCTCATGGAGGCACTTCCCCAACTGAAGCTCTTTTCTCTGTGATAGCTCCAGCCTGCGTCACGTTGACACACAGAACCAGCCAGTACAGGGTGATGCTACTCTGGGGTACCAAGCCTGGATTTCCCAGGAACTAAAGTTGTCCTCTTCTCCCTGGACAGTTCTTGGAACCCTTCAAGCGTCTGAAGAGGCAGATTCAGAGAATTCCTTGGGCTGTGGTCCAATGTGTATTCATACATTCTTTAATTTGTTTCGTAGGATCTCATTTTGTATTTTAGGTGGGCCTTGAACAGTTCTGTAGCCCAGAGTAGCCCCATCCTCCTAAATTTAGATAACTTCAGCCTCCATGCTGGATTGTACTACCATGGCCTGGTTGACATTCTTTAAAAACAAAACAAAACAAAACAAAACAAAACAAAACAAAACAAAACAAAACAAAACAAAACAAAAAGATGCTCCATGGGCTGGAGAGATGGACCAGTGGTTAAGAACACTGGCGATTCTTCCAGAGGACCCTGGTTCAATTCACAATACCCACAAGGCTGCTTTCAACTGTGCCAGAGGATCCTATGCCCTCTTCTGGCCTCTCAAAGTACTGCATGCATGTGGCACATAGGGATACTGCAGCCAAAATATAAACAAAAATCTAAAAATAAATAAATAAATAAATAAATAAATAGTAAAATGAAGAGACCCTCCAATGCACAAGGCCTTGAGCTCAATCTTAGCACCACAGAAATTAATTAGCTGGTTGATGAAACGATCAGTTGGTTGACTAGTTGATTAAATTTACCCTTTCAAGGCCTGAGGGAACAGGAGAACCACAAGTTCAAGATTGACCCGAGCTACAGAGCAAGTTCAAGGTCAGCCTGGCCGACTTAATAAGACCTTGTCTCAAAATAAAAAAGGGCTGGAGATGTAGCTCAGCGGTAGAGTCTTTGTCTAGCATATACAAGGCCCCGGCTCAATACCAACATCACAGGGCAAAAATTATCCTACAGGAGCAGGCAGTCGGGACATCATTTCCTCATCTCATGGAGATTGCCTGGGGCAGTTCTTGTTCGTAGACCTGTTCTGTAAACCTCCCCACCAGTCTTGGATGAGGCTCCATCTCAGGGAACACCCCTCTCCCCCTCAGCGAGGTAATTGTGAGAAGTACTGATCCCGCAGCTCCTCCATAGTGAGGGTCTGTCTGGCTTGACCTCACCGGTCTCTTCCCTTCAGCTCCCAGAGGGGTTCTCCAATCCTCATAAGTGAGAGGACCAGAAAGGAGAAGACAGAGTCGGCTCATCCTCCATGGACCAGCTCCTGACATGACCACTGGCCAAACACACCCCCTCGCCTTCCCAGACACTGCAGTCTGATCACTTGGGAGCCTGAAATCAGGAGGTGTCTGTCCCCTGGAGGATCACTGTGCTAGCCTACAGAGACACAGAGGTCTCTATTCTCCCGGCAAAGCCTTCCCACCACACCTCAGCTTTCTGTCTCACGGGCTAGTATTCTGTCCTCTCCCCTTCCCAGGGACTGACACGGGATAAGCATATAGCCAGCATTTGCCAGGACAATGAACAAACACCAGGGCTTGGAGGCCACGCTCTCGTTCCACAGAGCAGCAGAGGAGGTGTGTGAGGGACGAGGGTCTGCTTCGTGTGGCCTGGCCCCGAGGCTTCTAAGAGCTAGCTGCCCTCCACATGTGGGAGAGCCAAAGGAGGGCTCCCCAGCACAGTCATCACCCTAGAAACACCCTGAGGTACACACCACACTGGCTCAGGTTCTCAGACCAGAGGGGATCTCCCACTGAAGGTGCAGCCCCCTCACAGACACGGCACAAAACCCCCGTCCACCATACTTTATTAGTGTAAACCTCAGGTACAAGTAGCACAGGAAGGTCAATGGCCTCCGTTCCTCTCCGGACAGACTCCTGTGAATAGCAAGAGAATAGAGTGAGGGAGAAGGAGAAGCCACCAGCTGAGCAGAGCTGGTCTAGGACTGTATCGCAACCACACAGCCAGCTGCTAACTGCCTCCTCCCCTCCAGAGGCCACCCCGCCTCGTTTCTGCCAACCAGAATGTGATCGAGGACTTGGCATTCATCTTTGGAATTCACCTTTATTGCTTGTGTGACCCATGCCACAGTGCCTGGCATATGGTCACGTGGTCACGTGGTCACGTGGTCACCTGGTAGCCGCTCAGTGAGTGGAGAGCTGGGGGAGGCAGTAGGCTCTCTAACAAGCCATGGCTGCTTGTATTTATAAAGAAGAGGATTTATACGTAGAGTAACGCGGCTAGTCACACACAGTACTATGCTTCAGAGCTGTCTGCTCACTGGCTCCACGCTCTTAGCATTGTCGGAAGCAGTGAGCCCTGACTCGTGATTGACAAGCACACGAGGCACATCAAACACTGCCCATGCTCACAGACCATAGGGACACGACATACTAATTTATGTATATTGAGTTTATATAAGTGTATATGCTCACAAGTGAATGTCCGGTCATTTTGTCCCACTGGCACCCACAATATCCACAAAGATGGATTTGCCCAGGCCGTAGAGTTCTCTGTGATCCCCACTAGCCAACCGGGCACACCCTTCCGTGTGCAATCCCCTTACCCAGCCCCTAGGTCTCCTTCCAGGAAGCCAGGTCCAGTTTGGGAAGGGTGTTACAGCTGACAAAGTCGCGGGGGTACGAGTTGGACATGAAGATGTTGTTCTTGGACACGGTGGTTATGCCAGTGTTGTCACAGATGATACGGGGCAAGGAGATGGTGGCCAAGGCCTGTCTCTGCTGTTTACTGAACACGCCTGGGTTCTCCCACCAAAACCTGCATGGGAGCGTCATGGACTTTCTGTCTGAGGATTCTCCCAGTGAGGATCCTCAGGCTGAGGTATACCCAGGCTGAGGGTACCCAGGGCACCACCTGGCTTGCGCTGCCCCCTGAGTGTGAGAGGGCCACAGAAGAGTCTTATCTACAGCACAGGAGAGCTCAGGTCATGGGCATTGCCCCCTCTGCCCAGAGGACAGAAGCACAGCTGCTTGGGTCCCAGGCTGATGCACGCACCCATGAGGGTAAAAGAAAGCCTGGGTGGTGTTTGCGATTTGCTCTCCTTGGCCAGGACACCTTTTTACAATATTGCCAAAGGTGTAAGGCAAGCTAGGTAAGATCGTGATGAAATGACGTTGAAAAGGGGCCAGCGGGAGACTTTTGGAACTTTTCCATGGTGACTGACGCCTCCATAGTAGCACTGAGAAACCCAGAGAACATTAAGAGTGGCATTCTGGGGACCAGCAAGAGGGCCCAGTGGGCAAAGGCATGTACCATCAAGGCTGAGAACTTGACTAGCGTCCCTGGACCAGACCTGGTGGAACCAACAGCCTGACTGCTGTGGCGCGCATGCGCCCCCTCCCGGGCCCCGGAGGTGTGGCACCCTGCCTTCCCACAGCTTCCTTACCGATCGCCATCGCGTAGCTTCCTAAACTGAGTGCCAATGAGGCAGGCAAGGAGCTGGCCTACGCGGCCATTGGGCTCCAGGGGCTCGGACACACCGCCCATCCAGATGTCAATGTTGTTGGGCGTGCCGTACTGTGCCATCAGCTTCCGCGCCAGGCCCAGGTTCTTCAGCACCGTGCCGAGCTCACCCACCGTGCTGGGCTGTGGAAGCCCACAGAAGCGTCTCCAGGCGTTGTATCCTGCGTTGGGTCAGAGAACAGGGAGCTGTAAATGGACCCCTCACCTGCTGGGTAGAAAGTACTGGGAAGGGCGGGGAAAGAGCCACACAGATGTTCAAAAGCTCAACCTCAGTTACACAAGGCCATAAGCAGAATGGATCCCTAACGGATTGACTGGGACCAAAGTGGACAGCTGGGCCCCTCCACACCTCTCACTCTTTTCCTCTCTCTCTCTCTCTCTCTCTCTCTCTCTCTCTCTCTCTCTCTCTCTCTCTCTCTCTCTCTCTCCTACCCTGAGATTATACAGGCAAGCCCTGTATTATCACAATCCCGCTAGACTCAAGCATGGAAATGACACACTGTCCCTTCGAGCAGCAGCCTAGTGTATCTGTCTCTGACTCAGAGAATGAAAATGTTTCCCGGAGGCATAGCCACTTGTGCTACTCCACAGGCGTGGGGCTTTTGGGTTCCGCTGATCCACTTGGGTCCAGCCTCCAGGTCTCTCACCGACGTGGCTACTGCACCTGGAAATGGGCTGGAAATGGCCGGACCTATCCTCGGGGTGCTTCCTGAGAACTGGACAAGGAGCCCTGGGCAAGATGGGGAGCTGCCTGGGAGGTAGGGTGGGGCTGTGTCTGGCCTCTCACCTGGGAGGCCATGATCCCGGCTGCGCTGCATGTTTAGAGCAGGCAAGTCCAGCCCTATCCTCATGACTTGCTCGAACAGTCGCTCCCGGATCTCATCCACCACAATTTGGTTCTGGCGATTCAGTTTGGCAGGCGTAGCCATGAGGCCCCGGAGAATGGGATCGATGCCACCTGAGGGCGAGAGAGCAGAGTGAAAGGAAAGGCTGGTTATCCTGCTACTAGAGCACACGGTGGAGTCAGGGCTGGTGGAGTCAGGGCTGGCAATCAAAGGGATCAGAGAGAAGCCGAGCCTGGGTCCCTGCCGCCCAGCCCAGACCACCCCGTCCTCAGCGGCTGCATTTTCTTAGGTTCCATTCACCTTCCAGCGCGACTCTCCAGCTGGCAAAAAAGACCTTGCTGAGCGGAACACGGGGGTTGGGCCCTGTGGGCCGATACTGATTGTCCAGGCGGAACATGAAGGGCTGGATGAGGGTGTGACCGTAACGGAAAGCGTTGGTGAAGACATTGGCGATGCGAGGGTCTACTGACTCATTGTAGGATCGGTACTGGGGTAGGTACTTCTTCATGGCCGCGGGCCCCAACACCAAGGGCAGGTAGTCCCGGTATGTGATAATCTAAAACAAAATCACTTTGTTTCAGATGTCTATTTATTCCTCCCTGTGGTCTCCAGCCTGGGGGAGTCGCCCCTACCTGCCTAGGATCAGGGGCTTGTCTCCCATAGTCTTAGATCTGAATTTAACAGAAGGACATAAATAGAGCTCGCCTCAGGTCATTTATTAAGCTCTGAACCACAGATGTAAACAAGGAATAATTATATCACTTTCTCTCTCAAGGGATTAAACAAAATGTCTTGTTAGTCATTGTAATATCTCTCTTGCCTTTAAGGTATTAGTGGTCTCATTTCTCCTTGAGAGCCAGGGAGGTTGAAATTACTGAGATAATTCACAGTGCCCGGCAATAGACTAGTACACAGTAGGGCTCATTATAGGTTTAGAGGGAAGGCAGAAGAAGTCTGTTCCCGTGCGATGTCCCCAGCGAAAGGGAGGCTGTGAGGTGGGTGGTGTCACTCTGGATCCAAGGCTAGAATAGCTTCTGAGACTGAAGTGAATCCCGTGTGTGTGTGTGTGTGTGTGTGTGTGTGTGATGTACAGGAATGTTTACATTCTTGGGAGAATAGGGATCATGGAAACATCAAAAATCAGATGGGGGAGCACAGCCCCAGGGGGGAAAAATGCTCAAGACGATGACAGTGAATAAAAGAGCCACGGTGTGTGAGTGCTTCTGCTTACGACCCTCTCAGGAAGAGGGCTGGGGAGACAGGAGGAAGACAGGAGGGCGAGGGCCGGGAGACAGGAGGAAGGGCAGGGCACTTGTCAAGCAGGTCATATCCGCCGGGCATTTTCCTTTAGCTCCTTTGAGCCTTTTATGGATAAAAAAAGCCAGTGTTCCCGAGAGATAAAAGACCTGCCCGAGAGCACACGGCCGAGATGTGAGAGAGCACAGCCTACCTGCACCATGGCCCCCACGATCTTCCGGGCCTCCTGGTAGAGCTTCTCCCCGTTCCACCGAGGATTCAGGCGCTTGAGCTGTGTGGCCAGCCGGTTATGCTCTCGAACGAAGAGGGTGTGCATGGAGGTGAGCTCCGGCATCTCGCTGGAGCGCATGTCCCCTGGGGAAGCAAAGCCCTTGTCATCTCTCTGCTCTCCGTCCCCTGACCAGCAAAGACCCTCCGTGGCTCTCATGTCCCTGTTCCCCACCTACCCACACACACCAGAGTCTGATATAAGAGTTCAGGAGCACTCCAGTACTTCTGCAGCCTAACCCAAAGGCCGTGACCTTTGGCTTGTCGCCTGCCAGCAGCTCGGACCAGGAGATCCTTAGGTACAAGGTCAAGCCTTGTGTCTTTCTGTATTTTGCCATTTATTACACACACATACACACACACACACACATACACCCACACACACTAAACACATACACACACATACTACACGTACACACATACACATATATACACACACATATATATACACACTACACACATACATGCACACACTTTCTATACACACATACATACATACTACATCCACATACTACTCACACACACATACTACACACACACACACATACATACGAACATACAAACACTCATACTACACACACATAAACACACCCCACAATACAGAAACACTCCCAAGAGCAAGTACACATCTTATTGTCTTGATTTGGTATGCATGTTTTCTGTTCAAATTAGATGCAGCCTCAGAATCCTTATCAAAACAGGGTCCCAGAAACCCTCCACTGTTTGAAGATAGTTGTCATTAATGCTCTCGCTATACGCCAACTGTACAACCTGTTGTGAGGAGAGGACACAGGATGTGTGCATCCACACTTAAGACTATTCAAGGAAACGAAGTCCCTATTTCCTCTAGTGCGCCATAAACCTTCAACAGGAAAGCCAGAAGGTGGGGTCCAGGGCCTTTGCTGTAAGACACTAACTGGGCTCAACCCTTGCCAACTTAGAAAATTCTGAGAGGAAAGGATATTCCTGGGACAGCTTCTCCAACCCATGAGTGACCAGAGGTCAGGACTAGCCAAAAGAGAGTGGGCTCTCCCTTAGGAGACGCACCCTCACACTGATCTTGACTCTCCGTCCAGGGCACCCAGGAGAGAGCACTGGGACCCACAGAAGGAAAGGTGCAAGAAGACAGACTTCCACCCCTGTGAGTCACCCAACACTTGGCAGGCGAAGATAGGAAGACTGAGGAATGTTTGAAGCTAGCCTGGGCTGCAAAGCAAGTACCAGACCTGCCAAAGCTAGCTATATAACCCAGTCTAACATCACAGAGAGGTGATGGGGAGGGGTGTCAACTTCTGGGTGTGACCACAATCCCTCCAAAAGACCGGGATTAAAGGTGTGAGCCAGTGCTCCCTGCTACAAATAATTTAAGTTGAAATCACCACATATGGCGACTGGCTTCAGATTGGACAGGACAGTTCTAAAGGGCATGGACGCCACATCACTTTTACCTCTCTGTCCCTTTGCAAACAGGGACTTGGCTCTCTCTTTTTCCACAGTCCATGGGAGGGAAAAAGCAGGGTAGATGACAGAGAGCCCTTAGCAGGCCTGCATCCCTGCATCCTCACCATCGGTCGATGGATGGAGGATTTTTTTTTTTTTTTTTTTTTTTTTTTTTTTGGTATGTGTATGTGGTTTGTTTTGGCTGTTATTTTCCTTTCTGTCTCTATCTAACTTGTTACCAAGGCAACTAGACTAATAAGTTACCGAGACCAGCGTCTCTTATCACAAACCCGCAGGCTGCTCACATACAGGCTGTGTTCCCACAAGCTGGACACAGCTCTGTGCCACTCTCGTACGGTCCCTGGGCTGACCTGCCAGAAAACAAGGAATGCGGGCGGAGCGGTTGGTGAGGAGGCAGGGGTCATCGTGCAGGTTGTCGAAGGGCAGCAGGGCCCTGCCGTTGTCGCGGAAGCGCGTGTTGACGTTCAGCAGCCCCAGCTGGTTGGTGAGGTTGCGCAGCCTCCTGGCCAGGGGGTCCTCGCTGCCATACACCGCGCTGGCATCCACGAAGGACGTGAGCGCGTTGATCTGGTTGCGAATGGTGATGTTGCTCTTGGTGCACGCCGGGCAGGAGCGGAAGAACGGGATGCAGTCCTTTTGGTTCTTGATTCGAGGGTCATTGGGTGGGATCTGCAGCACAGAGAGAAGCGAGTCTGGCTTTCGTGGGTCGGGACCGTGGGTGTCTGTAACTTACACCCTGCAGGGGAGAACTCTGGCCCCCTCGAGCTGCGGGGAGGCTCCCAAGGTTCCCTAGAATTACTGGGCCTCGGCCAGCAAAGAGACTGAGGTTTAGGGGGTGACAAAGAATTCACTGAACTGGAATGGAGAGAGCCTTCTGGGGTTGGGCAAGGCCAGGCCTCTGACACCCCCCCCCTCACTGTGCCTCTTAATGCTCTTCTTGCCTGTGTCTGTCTTGTCCTCTCTGGTCTGTCACCCTGGCCCTGTCAGATCCCTGGCCCTTTATCTCCTCAATCTCTGCCCTTTTTTCTCCACACTTTCCCCTCTACACAGAAGGTGCCTCAACCCTGACGCTGACCATGGGCAACACAAACTCCACACACACACACACACACACACACACACACAAGCACACGCACATGCACACGCACGCACGCACGCATATGCACACATGCACCAATGTGAAGCAGGGTTAGGGAAGGGCCCACAGGAGAGAGAGAGAGCAGGCCAGTGCTCCTGCACTGGGAGTGTGAAGAAGACAGGGGACATCCTTATCCCAGCCTCACAAAAAAGAGCCAGTCGCCCCAGCACACAGGGCTTATTAGGCTCCTTGTGTTGACAGCTGGCTCTGCTGAGGGAGACAAGTATGGACTCCGGACCCAGGAGTGAGGACCAGCCTCGCTCAGGGTCTAGGAAGAAACTAGGACACAGACCGAGCACCGTCGCTAATGCAAACCATCTTCCCTCCCTGCAGACACAGACCGCGGTGGGCGGAAGGATACAGCACCCCACCTTGAGGGGGAAGCAGGGTGGCTGCTGCAGGCAGCTGGTCTCACAGTTGAGGCCAGTGGAGAAGGAGAAGCGGGTGGCTGGCTCTGGAGTCAAGGTGATGTCGTGGTCCAGCAACTGGCCCCACTGCATGAATATGAGCGCGCGTTCCTGGTCCCTGGTCAGCTGCTCGTTGGGGAAGCGCACGATCTCGTTAGAGACCTGGCGAGCCTACAGCAGCAACAACAGGAGTCATTGGATACCTAAGTCCTGCACATAGGGCTGGGCTCAGCTCCCTCTATGGGACACTCACCAGGGGCACCCTGAAGCCACTGCGATTGACCCCGGGCGTCCAGCCGAAGGGCAGGGAGACGCCGTCTTCATACTCTGCAGGCAGCCAGCGCGCAAAGGCGCGGTTGGAGGCCCCCAAGGTGGGGCTGCGTCTGGAGGGAAGCACAGAGCTCTGGCCCAATGGGTCTCCACAGGCTGGGCCTAGACCCCCTATGCCACACATCCCTGAACTACCCTGAGCCCGAACCTGTTGTTGCAGTGTCCAGTGATGGTGCGATACTTGTCGTTCTGAGGGCATGTCACCCCTACGTCCTGATAGGTGCAGCCACTTGACATGGACAGCAGATTCAGCTGAGCAGGTGTCAACACATCTGCGAGAGTGAGCCGTGATCTTAGGTCTGAGCATCCCTAACCTCATTTCCTTTTTTTTTTTAAGATTTATTTATTTATTATATTTAAGTCCACTGTAGACACCAGAAGAGGGCATCAGATCCCATTACAGATGGTTGTGGGCCACCATGTGGTTGCTGGGATTCGAACTCAGGACCTCTGGAAGAATAGTCAGTGCTCTTAACCGCTGAATCATCTCTCCAGCCCCTCATTTCCTTTTTGAGTCAGGGTTTCTCTGTGTACCCCTGGCTGTCCTGGAACTCACTCTATAGACCAGGCTGGCCTCGAACTCAGAAATCTGCCTGCCTCTGCCTCCCAAGCACTGGGATTACAGGCGTGTGCCACCACGCCCGGCCCCACCTCATTTCCTATACTGGGCAACCTGGGGCTGAGTAGCCCAGTGAGGGTGAGGAGTGGGTGGTCCAGCTCAGAGGCAGAAGAGTGCTAGGCTGCCCCTGAGACTCCTTAGACCAGTGGTTCTCAGGTTTGCTAATGCTGAGACCCCTTAAGCCAGTTTCTAATGGCATGAACGTAACTATAAAATTATTTTCATTGCTACTTCACAACTATAATTTTGCTACTGTTATGAATCATAATGTAGCCGGGCATGGTGGCACATGCCTGTAATCCCAGCACTTGGGAGGCAGAGGCAGGCAGATTTCTGAGTTCGAGGCCAGCCTGGTCTACAGAGTGAGTTCCAGGACAGCCAGGGCTACTCAGAGAAACCCTGTCTCAAAAAAACAACAAAACAAAACAAAACAAATAAACAAAAAAGAATCATAATGTAAAGACCCGTGTTTTCCAGTGGTTTTAGGTGACCCACAGGAAAGGGTTGGTCGGCTTATTCGAGGGGTCGCGACCCCTAGGTTGAGAACCACTGCGTTAGAGGGAGGCTTGTGGCAGAAACCATTAGGGGAGGAGGTGGTGACTAGAAAGGAAGGAGTTAGAGTACCTGTGACATTGAAAGGCCGTGCCCACAAGGGCTGCAGCTTCCTCTTCAGCAGGTCTAGGGCCACATGCAGATAGTCAGCGGCCCTCACAGCTGTTCTGGTGCCTGCCACGGGCTGCTTGAAGTAGGACAGGAGCTCCATGGGACTGGCAGAGCCACTTCGGAGACTCTGCTTGATCCTGCTTAGACAAGGCGGGGCGGGGCAGAGAAGGGGTACAGAGACACTCAGCAGAGGCCGGACTGTGGAGACCAGGCAGGAAGAACTCCGGAGAGGACCACAGAGGAGTACATTTCTTTGGTCAAGAGGATAAGGACCCTGACATCCAGACAAAAAGCAAAACCATTGAAGGAGTGGTTCTGAAGACGTTCTGACAGCCAGAAACTCAATATAGACAGACCAGGTCTGGTTTCACCTGCAGGCCCTCATCCTTTCTCAAACCCCCACTGCTTGTCCTCTCTCCAGAAGACTTGAAGCAGCCTTGCCCAGGGCTGCACGGGGACTGGAGCTTGCCGCACCTTTCTCTCCGCTCCTTGTAGGCTCTGTCCACTAGCTGCTTGGCCTCCTCCATACAGCTCAGCACCACCGAGTTCTCCACTTCCCCCAGGAGAGCTGCCCAGAGTATAAATCACAAGGTCAGGGCAAGCCCCAAAGCCCTACATCAGGCCCCAAGGCGAAGGAGTCCTGTCCAGGGAAAGGGGAGATGCTGGGCTGAGAATCCCCACCCCCACCCCTCCGTCCACCCTCCTTTGGCCACTATTACCTGGAGTGGCACCATTGGAAGTCTGAAGCACGGCCAGGGGGGCCAGGAGGCCTGCCAAGGCCAGGAGTAGCTTCATGTCTGCAAGATAAAACAAAACAAAACAAAATAAAACAAACAGAAAACCAAAAACCTCCGCCCAGAAAGTATCCTGAGCTTTTGAGAAAAGAGGTTTACCGTCGCCCTCCTCCTGAGCCCCCTCCTTTCCCCTTCATACACAGCCCTGCCCCAGTGGGTCTGGTCTATGAGGAAGGCCTCTGTGAGAAAGAGGTCTACAACCCACGGCCCCCTCCAGCTATATATAGTCTCCAGTCCCCAAGAGCTCAATTCCACCACTTACCTGACACTGTCATCGCCTCTCACTGACAATGGGCTTTTATGGCTTCTAAGCTAGGGGCGGGCTGACCTAAAAAGAGATGGACCTATCCCAAGACTAGACTCCCCTCCCCCACTGGGGTTAGGGGTGCACAGAGAGGGGCCCATGAAGTGGAGGGATGGACAAGGGAATGGATCAGAACTACTCCCGGAGAGCACAAACCACCGCCCACCAACCATCAAAATGTTGGTTAAACTGAGTGTCCCGATTCCTTTGAAAGAACCAAAATTCGGGGAGCTAAGGCTAAGAAGCTATGGGGAGTAGCATAGCCCCATGGAGAAAAGGGAGGGTCACAGGGAAGATGTAGCAATGCTGACCCCCTTGAGGGCCTCAGGGTCACCCCCACTCCAACCCTGGTGGGGAGCCCTCAGTTCTCAGTGGGGCTGAGGAGACAGGAAATCTGGCTGGAGACAGTTAGGCTTCTCAGGAAGGAGGACCCTGGGGGCTACAGGCTCAGGACAGAGGCAACTTCCTCTCTCTCCACAGCCCCTTCCTCTTAACCTCTGGCAGGGAAGAACCCGTAGCTGATTTCGGAGCTGGCAGAGCTGGTTGTGGTTAATGGTCAGTTGGTGAAGCAGCCCAGGGCCTGTCTAAGCAAGACCAGTCAGTTAGGAAGGTTCGGGTTAAAGATCATTATGAAATAGAAAAGGGGGAGTTCCTCCCCCGAGAAAAGCAAGCCATTCTCAACCAGGAATAGTCCTGTGCCTGCCCACCTCTGGAGACCTGGGACAGGACTACTTTAGTCATCTCCTATGGACCATTCTTGTCTATGCTCAGATCCCAACTTGAATAAGGAGCAAAAGACAAGGCCACACCCAAACTTTCCCACTGTGCCCTGGGTCCTATCACCTGGGAAACTGATCCCAGGCTCAGGAGAAAGAAACCATTTATTCTTCTGGTCTTGCTATATGTGAACTCCAACAAGTAGCTTTTTGAGAGTGGATTCTAGAATGTTATAAGCTTTCAAGAATACTTTTTGAGTCTATAGGTAACGTCTTCATTGATACCTGTAGGACAAGAATATGCAAGAGATATAAGTAAATTGAGCTTCAAGTGCTGGCACAAGCTTCTAATCCTAGCACTTGGGAAGCAGAGGCAGGAGAATCAGAAGTTGGCCCAGTCTCGGCTCAATAGCTAACTTGAAGCCAGCTTGACTTATATGAGACCTCGTCTCAAAATAAAACAAATTGAATAGAAATTACTTATAATCAATTGCTACTGTAGATGATTCTTTTTCAAGATTTGTCATTGTGTTTCACATAAATTAGCAGCAAGAATAAAATTCCCCATAATCCCAGTACTCACCAGTACTTTTTTTTTTTTTTTTTTTTTTTTTTTTTTTTTTTTTTTGGTTTTTCGAGACAGGGTTTCTCTGTGTAGCCCTGGCTGTCCTGGAACTCACTCGGTAGACCGGGCTGGCCTCGAACTCAGAAATACGCCTGCCTCTGCCTCCCAAGTGCTGGGATTACAGGCGTGCGCCACCACCGCCCGGCTTACTCACCAGTACTTTAATGATTGACTATCCTTTGTATAGAAATAATATTTGTTTTAAAAGACTATTAAGAATAATTTTAGCAGGGCAATGGTAGCACATACCTTTAATCATAGTACTTGGGAAGCAGAGGGAGGGAGATCTCTGTGAGTTGTAGGCTAGCCTGGTCTACAGAGTGAGTTTAGGACAGCCAGTGATACACAGAAAAACCCTTTCTCAGGAGAGAGAGAGAGAGAGAGAGAGAGAGAGAGAGAGAGAGAGAGAGAATAATTTTGTATTAATATACAGTGTTTTATTAGCCAAGATCTTATTACATTACCCAGGCTGATATTGAACTTGAATTACCAGGATTACAAAATACTACCACCCAGCCTGGCACAACCTCTTAGAGGACTCAACCGTTTAGTCTACACATCTCCTTGTCAATGCATATGCACTTGTTTCATTTTCAAAATGGTTTCATTGTGTGTATCTAGTCCTCGGCTGGAGGAGTCTGCATGTGCACACGGCTGTCAGCGGACAGCCTGCAGGAGTCCACTCTTTTCAGCATATGGATCCTCATGCTTGATGCAGGTGACTTCAGCCCCTGAATCAGCTGCCTGGCCTCACTGGCCTCTGCCCTTTTTGTTTGTTTGTTTTGAGACAGAGTATTTCTATGAAGCCCTGGTTGTCTTGGGACTCACTATGTAGAGCGGGCTAGCCTCCAGCTTATAGAGATCTATCTGCTTCTGCCTCCCAAGGGCTGGGGTTTAAAGGTTTGCACCACCATGCAGGACACCATTGGCTTTATTTTGATGCCTACGCATGTTGTATGAACAACAAATGTGCTTTATTAACTAACCCTTTCTTATTAGATACTTGGGTTGTTTCCAATTTTCATTGCTATGGACAATATTTGGAGAAATATCTTTGGAGTTAAATCTCTAGTCACGTCTTCGGTTGTATCCTTAGGCAAGAAGTTTCAGTTGGGGGCAGTGCTGCTTGCCCCTAATCCCAGCCCCGGGTAGGCAAGGCAAGTGGGTGCTGATCTTGAAGCCAACTTGTTTTGAGACAGAACAAAACCCAGTCTCATTTTATTTTTTTGAAATATCTTATCAGTAAAATTTGGGCTTGCATAATATTAGGGCTTCAGAATGTATTGCCAATGCCCCTTGGGAGGGCTGCATGCCTTCCTTCCAGCAACCAAGAGTGACAGTACTTGCTCCCAACTGCCTTTAGAAGTGATTGGAAGGAAGAGACATTTAATATCTTTAAAAAAAAAAAAAAAAGATAGTAAGAAGAAGTCCAACAAGGAAATGCTGTTGCCATGGATACCAGTGTGGCGCAGTTCAGAATAATCTGTCAGGTTCCCTGACTTGCAAGCCAAGCAGGTCTCTACAGCTGACCTTTTGTGGGTGACTTATTTAATGGACATTCATTAAGTCCTTGCATATGCTGCACTTTGGGCTACAGTGGACAGAGAACCCACTCCCTGGAGCAAAGTATGGGCCTTATCTTCAAGGAGCTCCCAAGGAGGAAGCCAGAAGGTAAACAATGCTGTTACACACCTGCACAAAGTGTCACACCTACACACCCGATACACACCACAGATTGTCACAGCACTTGGGTCAACTGTGGTCCCAGGGAGACCAAAAAAGACTTCCCTGAACAATCTATGCTTTAGGCGTGCTATTGAATGATGTTTGGAATGATCAAAGAAACACAAGTTGGGAAAGACATTCTGGGTACCCCAAACATCATTCAGATTGTTTCAGTGCTGGGGCAGAGTGGTTAGGTTGAGGACACACACAGGGCACAAGGCCTGACACTCTTTTGAATTTTTGTCCTTAAGGGCCCAAGCATCGAGAGAGTGTGGGTCACCCAGGCAACACGGGGCGGTCACACAGAGATTGCAGACCCAGCAGCTGAAAGCACTGTGAATTCCCACCAGTTGGGGTGTGAGCCCTGCCTTACCATAGGCAGCAAGAAGCAAGGAATGCTGGGAAAGAGAAAGCAAATATCTGTATCTCTCTACTCATGGGAGGGGTGACTTCTCGAGTAGAAGCCTAATGTGCTCAGGGTTAGGGCTGTGGGCCTGAACGGGCACAGGGCCGGGAGATGCTTTGTGATTTTCCAATGATCCTGACCATTTGACCCTGCCACATTTGTGGCCACTGGAAGACTAGAAGCTTCCTTTATCTGCCCTCTGTTTCTCCCTCACCTAGCTAAGCCCTATGTGTGTTCGAGGCTCGGGGGCCTCTGAGAACTTGGAACATCTGAAGGAAATATGACTCCCTAAAGAAAGGCTCCACACAAGCATAGCCCTCAAGCCTCAGTTCCCTGTCCCAGGGAAGGTCTCTGAAGGGTACCCCTGGAACTTCTGCATCTCCAGACTACCGTCATCACAGGAGGGAATACCCTACCCAGTAGACACATCTCTCCGCTTCCCCTTTTCCCTACTGAACTTTCCCAAACACCACAGGCCTTAGCGTTTAACCCAGCTTTCTCTGTGATAACTGGGCAGCTACTGATTGCAAAACAGATTGCACTTTCTTAACACTGTTTAGGAAACAGTTCAGTTGGAATTAGAGGTGTTGGGTGCAGGGGTCACCTCACGAACCACACGAACACTAATCTCAGACAGGGATAGTTTATTGAGCATTCACCCCGGGATTGAGCAATCCGTGCCTTGGTCAGACTCAGGAGCTTACTGCCATGCTCAACTAGAATCTTATAGAGTGTTTAATAAGACTGATATACACGAATATCTGTGCTAAGTTATTTCACCGATCAGGACTTATGACTAGAGGACTTCCTTAGGAGCGTGTCTTTGTGGCACACGTACCCTGCTCCCATTGGCCGCAGTATTCAACTGTGGGTGGGGACTTGCCTTGCCTAACATTCATGTCTTAATTGGCCAACCAGGATAGTAGTTCCCCACACATATGTCTCTTTCTGCCAAGTAGGATGTCAATTCCAAGGGAGGTCTTGGGAACTTAAGGAGTATGACCACTACTCCATATGGAAGTCTTATTCCAAATAGCTTTTTATATTGGTGCAGGTATCTCTCTCTCACACTGGGGTCCATCCCAGGGGCAGCCTACAACAGCAAAAGTTGTAAAAGTGTACACGTAGGTGCAGGAAGTGCTGCCGGGCGGTTGGTTGGGATCCAAGCTTATTGCGTCTAACTCTGTGAAGCTGTTCTAACTGACTTCTATTGTGATTGGCTTCCAAGTGCCCAGAATATAACAGAATACACAATCAACTTGGACATGAGAAAGTTTCTTAGTAACAGCAGTAACAACATAGAATTTTTCCTTATAACAGTAGTCACAGCACAAAACGGCAGGCTAGATAGGTAACAGTTACCTAGGCCTTAACAAGATTCGTGTGTGTGTGTGTGTGTGTGTGTGTGTGTGTGTGTGTGTGTGTGTGTAAAGAAGTATCTCCAGCTATGGAAGCTAGAGACCATGCATTGACATTGGGGTGCAAACATACCAAGATCGATCTTGCCTTGATATTCTTCAAAATCTTTCAGTGAAGGTTTAAAACTACACAAGGGGCTGAGGATCTAGCCCATTCGGTAGACTGCCTGCCTAGAATGCAAGAGGCCAGGGATCAGTCTCTAACATAGCACAAGTATATAGTGTAATGCACCTATGATGCCAGCACTTAGAAGACAGAGACAGGAACTCGAAATCATTCTTGACTTCATCGCAGGGTTGAGGGCAGCCTGAGATACAAGAAATCCTAGGTTAAAAAAAAAAAAAGAAGAAGAAGAAGAAGAAGAAAGAAAGAAAGAAAGAAAGAAAGAAAGAAAGAAATTTAAACACAAACACTTTGGTCAGCTTATACTCACCTCTCCAAAGCATTTGCCTTATGTTCACTCATTTGTGGATCTGTGGGGAATATTTTTCCATAACTGAGATTGCCCTATGGATATTGCCCAGCAACATGTTTCTCTTGCCCAACAATACATTTTGGCTGGGAGTGTAACTCAGTGGTGGAGCATTTCCCTGGACAAAGCCCTGGGCTCATTCTTTATCACTGAGGATGATATTTCTTGCAGATCTGTCTTATGTTACATAAGAAAAAAGAATTCACTTAGCATGCACAAGATCTGCACAAGCTCAATCCAGGCAGGATCCCGGCACGGGGAGACGGCGAGTTGAGCATGAGTCTAACCTCTAGCTGCTATTGGCCCGCTGATAGCTACAGGGAGACTGGGAGTGTAGTGGGTAGTTTTGGCTACACCACTCTGTGTTCCCAGCTGGTTGCAGGCGCACACCTGCCCAGGAGCTATCTTGGATCCACAGATGATGCACACACACACACACACACACACACACACACACACAACAAGCTCATTTTTAAAAAACTGCTTTGCTGATTGGCTCTGTGGCTGGGCTCTCCTAACCCTCCCGTGGCTAGCATGCCCTTACCTTTACTTGTAGCTCAGCACCTCTAAATCTGCCCTCAGCTTAGTTGCCCAGTTACCTCCTATGAAGCCCATTGGTTTTACTGCCCAAGACACCCTCGGGCTGCCCTTCTGTGGGTGGGCCGTGTTCCTTTTCTGCCTACATTTTGGAAAATCTCCCCTACAGCTCTGAGTCTGTTCTGTCTCTCTCCCCCAGGTATCTCAATTCTCCTCCTCCTGCCCTCTCCTCTCCCCTGGCCTGTGGGAACCTGGAAGTCCCGCCTCTTTCTTTCTACCCAGCCACTGATCACTGGCATCCTTATTGATAGATCAAAAACCAATTGGGGGCAAGGACCTTCAGCCTCAGTAAATACAGATTCCCGATTAAAGCAAAGCATCACAACTACTCCTCTACAGGGGAGTCCGTTTTCCTTAAGGGTGTGGCTCCTGGCAGGTAGAACAAGCTCTGTGTGTGGCCCCCACACCCAGGAGTATGTAAGCAGTACAAACTGAACTCAAGACGTATCAAAGAGAGAGATGGACACAAAGATGGGTGGTTAAGGAAAGGAACTATGGAGCTGAGAGGGGTTGAGAGAAGGGTACATACATATATAGGATCAAACTACCGTATATGAATGTCTCAAAGAATTAATAAAAATGCTTTAAAATCATGTCACTTGCCTGGCAGTGGTAGCACACGCCTTTAATCCCAGCACTTGGGAGGCAGAGACAGGCGGATTTCTGAGTTCCAGGCCAGCCTGGTCTACAGAGTGAGTTCCAGGACAGCCAGGAGTATACAGAGAAACCCTGTCTCGAGAAAGAAAAAAAAAAAAGTAAAAGAAAGAAAAGAAAAAGAAAAAGAAAGAAAGAAGAGAAGAGAAAAACAAAACAAAACAAAAGTCACTTTTCAAATTGTTATGTAAGGGCTGGGGCCATGGCTCAGGGGTAGAACACTTCCTTACACATATGCATTTATAGATTTGCCAAAAGTCCTTTGACATATATGTGTGTGTGTGTGTATACATATATATATATATATATATATATATATATGTGTGTGTGTGTGTGTGTGTGTGTGTGTGTGTGTGTGTGTATTTGAAGTACTACTACATATTTCTTCATTGGGCTATAAGGCTTTTACATGATTAATTTTTCTTAGTACAGCTGACATGTTCCCATTACTGAGAACACTGAAGGAGGAGGCCTCCTCGTATGCACTCGCACCCACCCACTCTCTGGTGCACACCAGCCTCACGCCCACTCTGGTGTGTCCCGCGCTACCGTCTTGCCAGCAAGAACGACGGGGCACACTCAAGATCCTTCTGCAGCAAAGCTTTAATGCTCTTGAGAGGGAGAGCATAAGCCTACAGAGCAGAGACCCAAACACCCAGAAGCCCATCCCTTATATAGGCTGCAACCCCTGCCTCGGACGTGTCATCCCCTGATTGGCTGCAGCTCGGGAGAGGCGGAGACCAAGGGATGGTAAACTACCCAGCACCTGCGCATTGACTTGTTTACTTCACGCCGGCAGGATGTTTGCGCCGTCGGCTCCCCACACTGGTGCACACCAGCCTCACACTCACTCTGGTGCACACCAGCCTCACGCCCACTCTCTGGTGCACACCAGCCTCACGCACACTCTCTGGTGCACATCAGCCTCACGCCCACTCTCTGGTGCACACTAGCTTCACACCCACTGTCTTAGTCAGGGTTTCTATTCCTGCACAAACATCATGACCAAGAAGCAAGTTGGGGAGGAAAGGGTTTATTGAGCTTACACTTCCACACAGCTGTTCATCACCAAAGGAAGTCAGGACTGGAACTCAAGCAGGTCAGAAGCAGGAGCTGATGCAGAGGCCATGCAGGGATGTTACTTACTGGCTTGCTTCCCCTGGCTTGCTCAGCCTGCTCTCTTATAGAACCCAAGAATACCAGCCCAGAGATGGTACCACCCACAAGGGGCCCTTCCCCCTTGATCACTAAATGAGAAAATGCCCCACAGCTGGATCTCATGGAGGCACTTCCCCAACTGAAGCTCCTTTCTCTGTGATAACTCAAGCCTGTGTCAAGTTGACACACAAAACCAACCAGTACACCCACTCTCTGGTGCACACTAGCCTCACGCCCACTCTCTGGTGCACACCAGCCTCACGCCCACTCTCTGGTGCACACCAGCCTCACGCCCACTCTCTGGTGCACACCAGCCTCACGCCCACTCTCTGGTGCACACCAGCCTCACGCCCACTCTCTGGTGCACACTAGCCTCATGCCCACTCTCTGGTGCACACTAGCCTGGTGCCCACTCTCTGGTGCACACCAGCCTCACGCCCACTCTCTGGTGCACACTAGCCTCGTGGATCCGGCATTCGCCTTTCCTTTTTAGGACATTGAACTGGGCCCCTCACAGATGCAACAAGCACTCGACCACTGGGCCTTGGTTTTGTGCATTTTAATTTTTTTAAGAGGAGGAGGAGATAGTCCATAGCACATCCCCTGCCTCTAAGATACTGTTCTGAATTTTCATTCCATAGATATTTCCAAACTGCTCTCCAATGTGTTTTGTTCTGGTTTTGCAGAAGTGAAGTGGGATTACATGGGACCACGTGACACTGGCTCAGCCCCATTCCCTGAATGAATGGTGAGAATAGGCATATTTTTATTTTATTTGCATTGTGACCCACTGTCAGTTTCCTGCCTGGTTTTGTCCATCTTTCTCTTGAATTAGCACTCTTTTTTAATGATTTTTGAAAGCTGTTTGTGTCCTGTATAAACTCTAACCCTTCTGTTCTCCTGTATGGTGTGAACATTTCTTGAAAATCGCTTTTCATTTATTTTCCACACCATTTTCAAGTTGTCAGAGCTGACAATCTTCTCTTTTAAACCTTGGTTTTTGTCTCTGTCCCCCTTTACGGCAATAAATATCGTAGCTCTTGTGTGTTCTTATAAAACCTTAGCCTTTTTTAATATTTAGATTTTTAGTTCATCTTAAATTGGCTAACCTAAAGCTCACTGAGTAGACCAGGCTGACCTCAAACTCAGAGGGATCCACCTGCCTCTGCCTCCCAAGTATTGGGATTAAAGACATGCACCACCACACTCATCAAGTCCTCTTAATATTGGTGTCATTTCTCCACTGACTTGTGATATTACTTTCATCACTTAACTATAAATGAGTATCTCTAGATGTTCAATCCACTGGTCTACTATTCATTTACCTATCCTGGGTTAATATGTCACCATCGCAACTACTATAGTTGTCTAATATCTTTTAAGGATGGAGACTGGGGGCAGGGTGGTGTTATGCTGCTGCTGCTGTTTGTCTAATCTCTCTCTCTGGAATGGAGCAGTGGGCTCAACTTTCCCGTATACACCCTTTTCCGAGGTTTTTTTTTGATTATGATCCCTACCAGTTTGTCTTCTTACAAGTCTGCTGTTTCTAGCCAGAGGGGCCCATTTCTTGCTTTCAAATAGGACTCTATAACGTGTCTCCGCACAGGTTGTGTTCTCCTCGGGTCTGTTATTTCTATGGACTTGGTAAGGGGGGCAGGGAGGGCACTGTGTGGCCAGCCTGCTCTCTTGAAATGATGCCTTCTCTCTTCTGTTTCCTGTAATCACTTTCTAGGGTGCTTCTCCTCTACCCGCCTACCCTGCCTCACAGCCCAGGGACCCGGGAAGGATTCAAGAGGCACTCAGTGCTGATTAGTTTTGGTCTCAGCTGCCCTTCAAGGTGAACTTCTGGGTATTGAAGTCATGACTCCAAAGCCATCAACGTGACCCATCCCTCTGAGGAGTCTTTTGCCCAGGCAGAGCTCAGCATCAATTTTGTGAAAATAGACTTTATTATAGTAAAATGTCTTTTTAAACAAATGCCCCCACCATCCCACACCCCTGGAGACCAGGGTAGGGGTGAGGGTTCAATCAAACATCTCTCACCACAGCGAAGAAAACATGCAAAGAGACTCGCCCAGACAAGGGGTGGAGGGTGGGATGGTGCGAGTGAGGGAGACACCCTACCCACTCTGAACAGAGAATGTATGAAAATAGCTGCATAAATCCATCCTTCCCTCAGCCCCTGGACCCAACAGGGACTGGAAGAAAATGAAGCAAGAGACAAGTTGAATCCAATGAGCAAAATAAGGCAAACCCAACCCCTGCTTTCTGCCCCCTGGTCCCCTGGGTTTGGGGGGATGGGATCATACAGAGGCCAGGTGGCCTGGGCAGGGAGGGGCGGAGCACTGTGGGGTGGGGTCAGGCCCGCTTTGGCATGGCCTTTCTCCTCCCCTGGCCTGTGGGGGTGAAGCAGATGGAGGCGCTGGACTGAGGCACTGAGTATGTACATATATACATGGCCCCGCCCCCTGCCCCGGGGGACAGTCCAGTGCAAACGATCCTTCAGGGGAGGGAAGACAGAGGGAAGACAGACAGAGCCATCATTACGGTGGTCCCTGTCTCTACCCAGGGCCTATCCTTGGAGCAGGGAAAACCAAGAAGGGACCTACCTACAAAGCCAGGTAGAAAGTCAGGAGGAGATTAGGACAGACTGGAAAGCCAGAGGCATGGGTCCAGTTCTGCTCTGACAGTGCTTGGTGCTCGGTTACTTACTCTGGGGCTCAGTTCTCTCCTAGAAGAGCCCATCTAGAGGACTCCTTACTAAGGATGCATGTGACCCCACCCTCACCAGGTCCCCTGGGTCCCTCTGAGTGCCAGTTTGCTCAGAGAACAGGAGCTGGGTTTTCCTGTCCAGCCACTGAGTTGATCTGGAGCGCTTCCAGGGCCCACTTCTGCCTGTAGGACAGTCTCAGTCTTTTCTGGAGCCCAGCCTTTTGAGGAGTTCCTTTCCCTTGGCGAGGAGACCCTGCTTCTTCTCAGCTATGCCCTGTGATTCCCCCAGTTTGGTCCTGGAGGAACTTCCAGAGCTGAGGGCATAGTGCCAGCCCGGGGGCACTGGAGGCCCATGTATGGTGATTCTAGGGTCCTGAAATGTAAGAAAAAAGGGTAAGGCCAGGGCCAGTTCCTCCCTCCCATGCCTTTGCTCCTCTGTTCTTAGACCTTGCTGTTGCTGCAGACACACATATACAGATACACACAGACATGCACATACAGATCCACACAAAGAGATACACATACACATACAGATACACACAGACATGCACTCACAAGACACACAGACAGACACATGAGACATACACATACAGATACACACACATACACACACACATACAGTACACACAGACACACTCACAAGACATACATACACACATACAGATGCACACAGAGACACACACACACACAAGACACATACAGATACACATAGACTCACACATACACACACATACAGATACACACATACTAACAAGGCACACATGCACGGATATATGCATGCACACATATGCAACATGGAGGTGAAGGGAGATGATAATGAGAACCTACGTAAGGAAGTCTCATGGGACAGAGTCGAGCTCTGCTTTGTCACTGGTAGCTCTGGGTGTGCCCCCTCCCTTCCCGGGGCCTCACTGTAGGTGCCAAGCTGACCCACCTCCTCACAGCCATATCTCTTTCCGCCCAGGGAGGAGGAGCAAAGACAAAGACACTTAAAGGTAGGAATGCCCTCACAGACAAAAAGCCAGGTGGGGCTCCATCAAGGCAGTGGGCGCAGTGCTCCAAGGGGTCTTTGGAGAACCAAGCCAGGGAGATGGAGAGGCTCTGTCCTGAGTGGCTCCTGAGGGGACTCCCAGACAGCCCCTCCCTAAGCACCTTCTTGATAACCCTCCTCCCTACGCTGAGTCTCCTCCTGACCCAGGCCCACCAGGCAGTGCTCTCTGGTGACCTTAAGGGCAGGAAATTGGGCCAACCAGGTAATCACCAGGAAGCTATTCCCAAATGAACACCACCTGAACCTGGGCACAGCCTTATCACCTCTTGACAAACTGCATCTTATCTTTTCTCTCTCTCTCTCTCTCCAGCCCCCACTGCTGCCAAGAGCTTGGCAAGCTCCAGGCCAAAACCAACCACAGAGCCCAGACCAGAGCCGAGGAACTAGGCACACGACCAAAGCTATCGCTGCTGCTGCTGCTGCCACCATCATGGGCGAATTGGCAGAGGAAACAAGAGGACATACAGAGGGAGTCTGTCCAGTCCTAAGGGTCAGTAAGCTTACAGCCAAGGCTCGTGACCACACCCTACCCTTTCCTGGGATGGAGAGGGGTCTGGGGAAACAAAAGAAGGGTTCACTGAGCCCCAAAGGAGAAGAGCTTGAGGATGCCCATAGATTTCGTCTATCCGAGCTCTCCCTTTTATCCTCTAAGCAGAGAAACTTAGGAGACAGGAATAAAGCAGGTGTCTGAGAGTCTAATAGGCTGAATCACAGAGGACCAGGGTGGGAAGACTATTATTACTGGTGACATGACTGTGTCACTTCCCTGTCACCAATAGTAACCGCAATATTATCATACCACAGCCAGATAGTATCATAATACCGCTGAGTCATAACGTGAGCAGCACATGATCTTCTCCAGGCTGCATGGCAGAGTATGAGGAGTCAGCTAAGGTGCGGTGTCATATGCTAGGATGGCATGGCACCCCATGACAGCTAGCTGGCACTGCCCAGGGTAAAGGCAAGGCAGGGGGAGTGGAGGTCCCACCCCCACGCCTGGCTCAAGGCACGATCTCCCTCCCCCCACTCAGCAGCTCCGTGTGAGACAGAGTCTAGTGAGGCAAGGTAGGGAATGGAGGTTACATGAAGCATGGACGCCAGTCCCCCACTTACATGTTGCTCTCTCTACACTATCTCCATCTAGCACTGGACTCTTCTCCTCCTCGTTCTCTGAGAACAGGGAACAAAGAGAGGAGACGGGTTACCCACCAACAGGCCCGCGTGCTCTCCGTCAGCTTGACGCGGTCTCTGCGTTTGTAGCCTCGATGTGTGGTTTCTGGTTGAAGCTTGGCCCCTCCGAGCCCTTCCTGCTCTCTGAGTCTGGACACTTAATTACATTCCACCCCTCCCAAGGGGACCCGTGTAAAGAGAACCCAAGAAGTCGGACCTTTCAGGGCAGCTAGCTTCAAATGGTACCCTGGAGGCACCCGGACCTAGCAAGGCGCGAGCACCCTGAAAATCCGGCCAGTGGCAAGGGTCCCCACCTGCTTCGGCCCCTGAGTATCATCAGTTGGGTCAGATGGCCTGAGAAGCAGGGTCCCGGCCATCACTGATCTGCAGACAGGGGCATATAGGAGGGAAGGGTGGCCTAGTGGAGCCCTCCTCTGCTGGGGCACAGAGTTTTCCTTTGTATCATGCATTCAGGCCTCTGAGACTCTCCGCCATGCCATCCCAGGCCCAGCAAACCGGCGGGATAGAGATGAGATGCTGATTTGGTAGCCCAGCTCCTCACTGACCTGACTCTCAGCTTGAGATGTCCCAGACTCTAGGCCGCCTGCCTCAGGCCCAGGGCCTTCCAGGAAGTTGGATGGGACCAGGCCCCTTTGTCCATTCAGCTCCCCCTGAGGAGGAGGAGATGCTGATGAGCCTGAGAAGTCCCCAGTTCTGTCCCCTTGACCTTGAGACCCTGGGGAACAGCCCGAGGCCAGCATCACCACTGAGGGAAGTAATCCAGCTCCTTCCTCCAGCCTTCTGCCAGGAAGGGCTACCCGCATGCCTGCCCGGCTGGTGAACTGGAGTACGGTACACCTTCCTTCCCCTAGGAGGATCTTACATAGTAGAAACCATCGTCGTCCATATTCCCAAACACAGTAATGACATCCCCTGCTCTGAAGGGCAGCTCTGCCTGCGAAGAGAGCAAGAGGCAGATGCCGGACCTGGGAAGGCCTTGCGACCCCACTCCCAGTCACCAGGTGTCATCTGAGGGCCCTCACTTCCACGTCCATATTGGGGGAGTTCTCCCGAGGGTTGTAGTCAAATGCAGCCACCATGGGTCGGGAGGTTTTGGGGGCAGCAGAATGGATCAGCTTAGGAGGACCTATAGAGGGAGAGAAGAGGCTCCTGAACTCTTCCATACACTGCCCTGTATGCTGAAGCCCCGTGGTCACCACCTCCAATTCCCCCACCACTCCGCTGTCAGCACCCTTAAAGAATGCCGCCTCCCTATCCCACCTCTTCCCAGACACTCTTGCCCAAAGATGGCTCCTCACCTGGACAGAGCTGTGTAGGACCTTCCAGCTCCACTGTGGAGAGAATGGGCCTCTGAGTCCTGCCTGCCTTTCCCTCTTTGTCCCAGGCTGGGCTGGTACAGGGCAGACAGAGCGCTCACCCTCCCGTGAAGAACACAGGAGGAGAGATACTCGGAACATCAGCACAGGCCTTTGGTTCAGCACTGAACTGAGACCCAGAGCCAGTAAGCAACACACGCCAGGGTATACAGAGCCACGAGCCCCCACGAGAGACGGTTGACACGGGTGGGAGTCTGCTTTAATCCCTTCAACTATTCAAAATCCTGCAGGTGTCTCTTCAGAAAGTCACACGGTGCTGCCACACCGCAACCCACATGAAGAGTCACGGGTACCGCAGGATGTTGGGGTCTTACCTTTCTTGGACCGGCGAGGCTTGGGGGGAGGACCAGGTGTGTGTGCTGAGGAGTATACAGAGGGACCATTTCCTGATTGAGAAAGGCAGATAGATCTAAGAGAGAAACTGAGGCAGGAGTCGGGGAATAGGGCAGACTAGAGGCCTCTCCCAGGGCTCCCGTATGTGTCTGTTGTCTGGTTTTGCAATGCTGTAAATCCAACGAGGGACCTTGCACACTAGGCAAGAGCTCCAAGCCTCGCTCTTGTCCTCTGAGCTCTCTGAGCAAGCTTTTTTCCTCCGTTATTTTATTTTATTTGCATTTCATACTCAAGTTCACTTAAGGACATGCACCTCATTCATGCAATACAAGCTAAACTGACTCTCAGGACGTAAATTACATCTTTGTAATCTCTTCAACAGGCAGCGCCCTGAGGCCAGCTGCAGAAAGGCAAGGGGCAGGGGAAGGCGCGCCAGGCATCAGTGCCTTGAGCCCTCACAGACATATGAACCTCTCAAGATGGGGCTGGGTTAAAACCAAGGGTGGGTGGTGATGGGTGAGGAACAGTAGCAGGTCATACCCGAGACCCCCGTGAGAACATTTGGGGGCAAGAAACCCCGCTGGAGCAGCTGATGTCTCCCTGCTGGACTGTCCACAGTCACCTCAGCCACCATGTTGCAGGGGATGTAGCCTGCACGGCCCCCACTCTCGCCCCGGTAGAAACCGTCAGCGTCTTTGTCTCCAAACACCTGGAAGCGAAGACCGACTGTTCTTCCCTCTCCGTGCACCCCAGCCCTGATACCTGGTAGGCACCCCACTCAGAACTGCAGAAGAATGCTCTCTTCTGCAGACAGGAGCAGAGGAGAGAGTGAGCGAGCAGCTAAGACTTAGGACTAAGAGGAACTTGAGCAAGTGGCCTCTTCGGTACCCTCCCCCTCCCAGCTGCTGTCTACATGGCCTTTACCTCAAAGCACCCCAGACTGTTCTCTCCAGCCCCAGAGCATGGCAAACAGTCTTCCATCAATGCTTGGGGGAATAATAAAAATGCTAATATTAACCAGCAGATAGTCCCACTGTGCTGACCAAATGGCAGATGGCAGTGCTGTGTGTACCTTGAATCATTCACTCTACAGGCAACTCCGGGAAGCCATAAGGATCATTCCCATTGTACCAGAGAGGAAACTGGGGCCCAGAGAGGGTCTACAACCTAGTCAAAGCTACACGCGCAGAAGCAGCAGCAGGGCCCAACCAAATCCAACGACTGGGCTCTAGAAGGCCATGCTCTCTGACCCTGCCTCAACCCTATGCAAGACGGAAGTTCAGAGAAGATTCTGGCTAGAGGCTGGAGCTCTGGCTGGCCCCACAGGGTGAGCTAGTCACCTTGAGGAGCTGGCCCTCCCTGAAGGGAAGTTCCTCTTCTCCAGCATCAGGGTTTGGTGACATGGATACAGGGTCGTAGTCGAACAGAGCCACAAAGACCCTCACGGGTAGGTCCTGATGAGGTGGTGCTTCCTGAGGGTTCCTTGGAGGGGCTGTTGGAGAGGGTTAGGGACACAGCAGTGACTTAGTGAGCTCCATCCAGGGTAGGGAAACGTTTCCTTAGGTCCCCCCTGGCCACAATTAGGTGCTCACCCAGCTCAGTGGTACCCGACCTAGGCACCCGGGTCCCTCTGCTCTGGGGTCCTCTCCGCCCAGAGTTGTCCTGACCTCTGGACTCCCCAGTTTCTGTAGCCTGCAAAGAGAGGGCAACAGAGGGCAGAGGTGACATTCTATCCCCTGTGGTGGCCCATGCTCCCCGGCTCTGGCCCCGGCGGCAGCAGCGTAAGCAACACATCAGAACAGGAGCACAGAATTCCTCTCCAGGGGTCTGGCCCAGCCTCACTGAGGCACCAGACACCCCCATGGTGGGAGGGCAGACGGAGGCACCCGGCTCCCCAATGCATGAGTGCAGTAGAGGGGCCTGAGATGGCCAAGGAGAGTGTGAGTCTCCCATCAGCATCAGGGCTGGTGACTCTCTGGACATGGCATCACAGTCAAGTGTTCTGAAGACACAACTAGCTACTCAGAGGAAAGGGCCACCCTGCCCAAGATGGCATGTGGCAGGCAGCAGCCAGTGATAACAGAATAGTGTGCATCCCGGTTCCATTCAGCAGAAGCAGAAAGCAGTGGAATGTAGGTGGGAGGAGACAGGGGAGGCGGCCCGGAGGCCCCGCCCCAGCTCTGCTGATGGAGGTGGCAGCGTGGAATGGGAGTGGCTGGTGGGCAGCTAGCAGAGCCACCAGGCAGCAGCAGGCAGGGGGCCGCCCAAAGCGGGGAGTGGGCACAGACCCGGGGGGTTGGCTCCTTGGTTCGGCCAATCGCACCGCGGCCTCTCCGCTCTGGTTCCCCTTTCTCCCAGGCCGGGAGGCGCAGGTAGGCGTTGGGGCCTGAATTGACCTTCGGAGGTCCCCTGGGCCTTCCTGCTGCCGCCGCCGCCGCCGCTGTGCCCCAGGCCTCCCCATCCGTGGGATAGCAGGAGCTGCTGATGTTGACACCCCCGCTGCCCGCCTCCTGCTCATCCTCAGAATCATACTCGATGCTGATCTCCAGACACTTCGGAGAGAGGCAGCTGACCAAGCTGGACTCTGGAGCAGGGCCACGGGGACACCTCCGGGAAAGACCCGGCCGCCCTCTCCCACCAGGCTCCTGTCCAACCCTGGCGCCCTCAATCACAGGGAGGATGCCCCTCTCCCGTGGAGGGACAGGCCGTGCAGAGGTCTGGGGCCCGCCATTGCCGAGAATCCGGCTGCAATGTTCTCGGGGGTCCTGAGGTCGCTTGCGGTTTGGGAGTTTCTCAGGGGAGCCACCTCCTCTCCTCCGGCTGTTTCCACCAACAACTCCCAGCACATCCTCCCCGTGCTCCCTGGCCCCAGAGAGCTCAGGAGACAAGGGACTCGGGCCAGGTCCCTGGGGCTGACTGCTATCACAGCCTGGTCCTAGCAATGCAAGTTCAGGCTGGCTAGGGTCTTGGGAAGAGCTGCTAGGCCCTGGTTTCTCCAGCTCTTCCTCCTCCTCCTCCTCTTCCTCCTCGGGGATGCTGAACAGCTTCTTGCTGCAGAGCCGCTGGAGCGGCAACTCCAGTATCTGCTCCAAGATCTCCTCGTCGCTGTCAGTCTCACAAAAGGGGTCTGGCTGGGGCTGGGAGTGAGGAGAAGAGAGCAGCAAGGAAGAGACGGCCTCGAGAAAGATGAGAGGTCTGGGACCTTTGCCCTCAAACGAGGACATGGGGTTGGGACCGCACACCCAGCCCTCCCCTTAGCTTCCTGCCAAGAGGAAAGAATCAGAGGGGACAGTGGCTGGACGGAAGTCACACACGTGTCCAGGCTGAACAGAGGAGGACAGGAGCATGAGGGAGCAAGCTGGAGCAGTCAGACAGAGAATTCTCCATTCCCTCCCCTGAGCCTCCTAGCACAAGGCCCTGAGACCTGTTCCAGGGACTAGGGGAAAGCATGAACCGTGCTCCCCTCCCCCACTCCCTGAGGGCAGCCGCCCTGCCCTGCCTCTTCACATCCGCCACTTAGGACTGGACCCAGGCCACACACCTAGACTTGCTGGAGCAGCTGCAGTGGGGGGTGGAGACCCGCGGAGGAGCCTGAGGTCTGGGGCCCACCACTCCCCACCCTATTACCTTGGCTCCATTCTCCCTGATGCTGTTGCCAGCAACCTGCTTCTGGGAGGAACAGGGCCTGGAACCCAGTTCCTCTTCCTCTTCTTCCTCCTCTTCCTCTTCTTCCTGGATGTCTGACAAGTCTGAGTTGCGGCCGTGATCCGCGAGGGAATTCACCAGGCGAACTCCAAGCTCTGACATGTCTTCTTTCTGGAAAAGGCAAGGCAGCGCTTAACGGCTGCAATCCTAATACCCAGAAGGCTATGGCAGGAGGGTGACGGCCCACCTAGGCTACAGAGTGAGTTCAGGCCAGGCTGGACTACAGAATGAGCCCCTGTCTCCCAATGGGAATATCAAACTGAAAGAAAAAGAGCAGAGTTGAGAAGGAAAATCGGGAAGGGCTCTAGGAAGGGACAGCTCCAGCCAGGATCATAAAGGATCCCTTGACAGAGGAGAGAGCCATCGCCAGAACCACAATGGTAGGGACCAAGGAAGGTAAGCAAGACAGGGTATCAGGTAACAAAATCAAGAAGAATGTAACAAAGAAACACACAGCTCAAAGGAAGGTGCCCCAGCCAGGCCAGAGCAGAGAAGGAACAAAGGGTAGTGAGGTTAAGTCTTGATTCTACACAGCATGGCTCCAGCTCTACCTCAGATCTGAGTTTCAGCCCGGAGTCCAGATCTTCCCCGCGGCAGGCTTCGGTACTTGGCTCCTTCTGGGTCGGCTCTCCGCGGGTGGAACAGGGTGTGGGGCCAGCATCTCCTGAAGTGCACTCCACGGCCTGCTTAGCCAGGGAGGGAGCCGCAGGCTCAGGGCCTTCCTGGCCCAGAGTTGGCTCCACAGCCCTCTTCTCTTCTGAGATGCTCCGCACTGGTGCCCCAGTCTCTTCCTGCAATGGGTGGCACCGAGAATGAGCGCAAACGCCACCCCTTCCTTCGACTAGCACCCCAAGCTTCCCATTGCAGAGATAAGTACCTGAGTGCAAGGGACGGGAGGTTCCTCCTGGGGTCCTTTGGACATCTCTGTGGAAAGGCTTGCAGGGGGATCTTGAGTTCCATGGGGGACAGGATGCCGGAGGGGAAAGCTGGTATCCCCAAGCCCTGGGGAGACTGAAGCAAGGGGTGTTCTGACCTCTGGGCTTGGTCGTGGTGAGAGACAGGACATCCTGGCTGGCTGGCAGGCAGAAGCCAGGGCTGGGGCAACGGGGGCCGGGATGGAGTCAGTGGACTCGCCATGGGGTGACATAGTGCGTACAGTCACCTCATGGCAGGCCTGCAGCAGCTGCAGCTGAGACACCTCCACCAGCACACTGCCTGCTGTGGGGGAAGCCACCTCCATGATCTACAGGGAAGAGGGAAGACGGGGAAGGGCGACTAAGATAGCCGAGTGGGGGGATCAGGATGGACGGCTGCTGGCATCCCGACAGCGTTTTCCCAAGCCCCTTTCTGAGTCCTCCTGACCACATGGCTTCAGAGTACAAGTGTTTCAGTCGTTCACGGGCTGCCAACACCCATGCCCTTAATGAGTTTACTATACGGTGCCCAAAGGCCAAGACTGTACATCTGTGCCAGGCCAGGAAGATAGACTTCTGAGTCAGCATAGCAAGGAAGGACCCATAGGCTAACCTTGGGCTTAAACAGCTGGAGTCCCCAAGCCATACCTTCTGCCCATCAGCATAGATGGCGTAGCCCGTAACCCGGACACCATTGGAGGTACCAGCGGCATCAATGGTGACAGGGAGCCAACTGATCATCAAGATTCCAGGAGAGGGTCCTGGTTCAGCCTGCACATCCAGCGGGGCGTCAGGCAGGCCTGGGAGAGGCGGGGCACAAGAAGAAGCAAAGTAGAAATGACAGTCACATCTCCGAGAATGCATACAAAGCCAGTCTCCCTTGCCACGAGCACTCATGGGCCGGCCCCCTGGGGTTTGGGGGACACCAATATCCCCACATACACACCTGCTGGAAGTGTGGTGAACTGCAAGGTAGCAGCTCGCTGCTCTGACCTCTCCCAGCCCGGCTCCCAAGGCCCCTGAGATGGGATCTGAGCCTCCACTCGGGCCTGATAGAGTGTGCCAGGCCTCAGGTTACAAAAGGTTGCCCAGTAGGTGCTGGGGCGAGCAGGTGAGCATTCTTCTCCATTGAGGTAGATGGCGTGGGCCAAGTTGCTATTCCCTGGCACCCAGGCGATCTCAGCAGACGTGGCTGTCAAACTATGGATCCGTAGCTGGCTGGGTACCACCCCAGCTCCGGCACCCACAGCCAGACAACAGCGCAGAGGGTCTGAGCTGCCCTTGCTAGTTAGGGCCTGGACGGACACATGGAGAGGCCCAGCCCGCAGGTCCATATTTTCAAGCACAGCTTTGGGGGGTACCCCAGGCCCCAAGGCCTGACGAAGTTCCCCATTGACAAAGATATGGAAGCCGCGTAGATCTACTCTCTCAGGAGGCAACTCCCAAGCCAGCACCACACTGTGGGCTAGCTGCTTGAGGACTGTGATATGTCGGGGGTAAGGCACAGCCAGAGGCTCGCCCAGTCCCTCTGGTGGGGGGCTCAGACAGAGTTCATCTCCTGCAGCCTCCTCCTCTGGTCTGGGCTGGCTACGTCCCCCGCTGCTCTGGCCCCCACTGCTGCAACCACCCCCGCCTCCACTCAGGAAACTGAGTTCAGGACCAGAGCTGTGCGACGAATCGGCCAGCTCCCGAGGGAGGGTAGACAGAAGGTCGTCATCAGACACACGCTCTACAAAGTTGGAGGGGACCAGGCCCCTTCGGCCATCCATGAGCTCCCCTGGCAGAGAAAGGGGGCGGGGAGCAGGGGAAGGGAAGACAGAGAAGAAGCAAAGAAAAGCTGATCCTTGGCAACTTGTTTCTCAATGGCGACTTCATAAGTATCTCATTCCAGCCAACCTTTACCCACTGGCGCTTTTAAAAGACAAGGGCAATCAAGATTTTAATTAGAGAGTTACTAACGGTGTTTGTGGGTGTGGTGTCGGGGTTTTCATCCCTCAGGACATTGCTACTTAAATATTACTGTGCATACGGCTCACTCAGAATACGGATCATTAGAATTCAGATTCTAAAGAAGTCCAGTCTGGGAAGTATTGAGTGTCAGTATTTCTTTGCAGCTCTCCCCGAGATGCTGGCACCGCAAAAACCTGGGAGAGCTGCAGAACATTTGTGTCCTAAAGCAACGAATACTGAACTATTTCTAGGGAAAATGTCACGACGCCCATAACCCACTTTAAAGTAGTTTTTTTTTTTTTTTCACTTACATACAGACCAAGCAGACATGGCAAGGTACAGACAACTGTAAAATCTAGGTGGGAGGATTGTAGACGTTCACGGCACTGGGCTTTGATGTTTTGTTTCGATTCACTCTGTTGTGATTTCATGTTGCCCAGGTTGGCCTTGAATTCACTGTGTAGCCCAGGATGACTCTGAACTTCTGATCCCCCACACACACACACATACATACACACCTCAAAAATGCCAGGATAACAAAGGTGCATCCCCCATGCTTTTACACGGTGCTGGGGGCTGAGCCAATAACTTTGCACATGGTAGGCAGGTGCTCTACCAAATGAGCCCTCTCACACCCCTGCCCCTCTCCATGTGTTCCACATGTTTAGAAACTCTCATATTAAAAAGCTGAAGTATCTGGGTATATGCCTATAATCTCAGCTTTCTGCAGGTGGATGGGAAGTTAGGGCTAACCTGGATTACTTAATGACATCTTATCTCATAGTGATATCATATCTCAAAAGTGAGAGCGGCTCATGAGGGGGGCTCAGCAGTTAAGAGAACTGGGCGCTCCTCCAGAGGACCCAGGTCCAATTCCCAGCACACACATGGCAGCTTACAACTGTCTGTTCTAGGGGATCCAACCTCCTCACACAGACATAACATCAATCCACAGAAAAATAAAACAATCATTTCGCCAGGCAATGGTGGTGCACACGTTTAATCCCAGCACTCAGGAAGCAGAGGCAGGCAGATCTCTGAGTTTGAGGCCAGCCTGGTCTACAGAGAGAGAGTTCTAGGACAGCCAGGGCTACACAGAGAAACCCTGTCTTGAAAAACCAAACCAAACAAACCAAACAAAACCCAACTCATCATTTGGCTCATCATTTTCTTACTCTAGCAGAGGACACAAGTCCAGTTCCCAGAACCCACAGTGGCTCCAGAGAATCTGATGTTATCTTCTGGCCTCTACAGGTACTCACATGCAAGGTCCTGGGGACCAACCCCAGTAGGGAACAAAGATCAAAACAAAGAGATAAATGAAGTACAATTCTCCTGGATGCCATTACCCCAGCTCTTCAGCATCTACCCTTATGCGGAGGTTAGCTGTTAGGAATACACACAGGCTTAACACACCCAGCAGCTGCTCATGGAGCCCCAGAAAGGAAGTAGGCGGGCTCCAAGGCTCTTGGTGTTCACCCAGCTCTCACCCATTTCCTACGCCTCTGCACACAGACGTGGTCTTTGCCGTGCTCCAAGCACACCTCACTCCACAATCTAACTTTCCCACTGTCGGAGGATGCAACTTGGAGTGCCAGCCAATAGCACTCTGGAAGAGGCTCCAAGTGGCCACTCGTTCCTTCTGAAGGATCTACCAGCTGATGTACCCTCAGTGAGACATCTGTCTCAAGTGCGTGCTGAGGCCTGTGGCTGGCTCCCTTCAGGACCTGGACAACCTCCCTGAAACTCAGTCCGGCCCTGGCCCTGCCACCTACCTACCGCCTGCTCAGACCATGCGGGACCCACGGGACCCCTGCTCCCCATATCTGACTGGAGTCCAGCACCCAATGCAGACAGAGGCCTGGCCGTAACTCTTGCCAGTGTTCAACTCTGCCATTTCCTGCCTATTAGCACAAAAATGAACCTAGCCAACCCTGGCCTCCTCCACTTTCTCTTTCCCTTCTGGCTGTCTTGAATTTCAGAGCATCCCTTAGCCGGGCTGGATTGAGTATGCTGAGGACCGGAAGGACCGAGATCTTCAGTAGCAGGAGAATGGACAGGGCGATCCCTACAAACCGTCCTACCTTCAAAAAAGCCATCCTCATCCATGTTACCATAGACGTAGATATACTCGCCGGCTGTCAGCGGAAGCTCAGCCTCTGGATTCTCATTGGGACCCTCAAAGGGGTTGTAGCTGTTGGGGTAGTAGGAGAGGAGGAAAACCACACTGGCTGATAGTCCACCCCCACACCCAGCGTCTCACCGTCACGCAGCAGGCCTTTCTGGAGGTGCAGTTTCTACTATAGCCAAGTCAAACGCTCACGGTACCCACCTTGTCTCAACTATGCTATAAGCACAGCGTCCAGCCGGCACCAATGTACCACCCTCCACTACATCCAGGGGTCTCCATCTTCATCCATACCTGTCCTCCATGCACCCCAGTTCTGAGGGTGGCAGAGCGAGTGAGAGGGACCTACCTATAACGCGCTAGGAAGACCTGGATTCTGGCGCCTCCTGAGTGGCCCTCCGGAGCTGCTGGGAGCAGGGACACACTGTCTACTTCCAGCTCCTCCACCTCACTGGCTGTGTCCACCTGGGGCAGGAAGAAAGAGTTGGTTCCTCTCAAAGGTCTAGGGTTCAAGGCCCAAGGCTGAAGACACCTCAGGCAGAGTAGCCGGGGCTTTGAGAAGGGGTCGTCCAATGTCCTCTGCAAGGCCAGTGGCAACAAGGCCTGGAATTTCCTAAACGAGACTTGAGACGGGTGGCCTGTGAAGCACACAGCTGTCCTAGTCTGCGGGCGTGAGGACAACTTGGACTCTTCCTGAGTCTTTGCTCCAACCCAGGAAATAAAGCAGGTCAGAGGAGAGCAGGCCTCTGTGACAGTTGACTCCCTAAGGTAGAAACTCAGCAAATCACCCCATTGTAAAGAACTAGAAGCAAGAAGGAAGACACCCCTTCTTTATTATTCCTGTGACTGTACCTCCTGCTTTAACCCCACTGGAACTGAGACCTTAGGATTCCCTGAGGCTAGTCCAAAGCCAGGGCCATCACTCTATCCCACCAGGGGGCAGCAGAGGCCTAGGGCTGGGTTCTACCACTTTCTGAAACTCCAGGTCAGTTGTGCTGCTTCTGGCCTGTCCCCTTGGCTTTGCAGGGTTCATAGGTAGAGAGAGCGACAGGGTGGTGAGAAGAGCTGTGGATGACGTAATAGCAGCCACAGCCGCCATACGCCGGGGGCATCTCCTGGTGCCCTCATAACAATCTTACGAGGCAGGTTTGTCACCCGCAGTGTACAGATGGGGAAAGCCCAGAGACGCCTTGTGTGACTTTCCTAAGACAAAGTTGAGATCTGAATCCAGAGACCTGCGCCCTTCCTCACATAAGCAACTGTTTCCACTGCGATCCTGCATATGAACAGACTCATTATGTGAGCCAGGCGCCAAACTGTCTCCTCCACCAAACTCAAGACTCTAGGGCCTCTCTGGACTCCAGAGAGGTACTGCTGGTAGGCAGGCCCTGGAGAGCAGGCGCCACATGAGTTTCTGCCCATAAAAGGAACTCACAGGCCTTCTATGCCCTAGCTTGGGATCTGTGACCTTACCTAACTCCTTCCACAAGAGGCCAGGACCCACCCCTGCCCCTTCCCTAAGCCAACACCAGGGCCCAAAGTCCCTGATCCGGCACTAACCTCTGGTGTGGGACATGACTTGGGGCTGTTGTGGATGGACTCTGAGCGAGAAGAATTAGAAAGAGACTCCGCCTTCTTAGCTGTCCTTCGAGGGACTCCAGTAAGGGTAGCAAGAGCAGACTCCGAAGATTTGGGGGTACAGCGTCCTGGGGAGCCCGGTGGGAGGTTGAGATCTAAAGAGAAGAGCCAATGGGTTTGGGATCTGCAGTCTGAGGAGGGACTGGGGAAATAGGATAGAGCTTTCTGGATATGGGTGTCTGGCCTTTACACCCAGATTTCTTTTTTTCCTTCCTTCCTTCCTTCCTTCCTTCCTTCCTCCCTCCCTTCCTTCTTCCTTCCTTCCTTTCTCCCTCCCCTCTTCCTTTCCCCCCTCTTCCTTTTTTTTTTTTTTTTTTTTTTTTTGGTTTTTCAAAACAGGGTTTCTCTGTATAGCCCTGGCTGTCCTGGAACTCATTCTGCAAACCAGGTTGGCCTTAAACTCAGAAATCTGCCTGCCTCTGCCTCACAAGTGCTGGGACCAAAGGCGTGCACCTCCACTGCCCCGCTATACCCAGATTTCTTAACAATAAGGGAAATCTCTGAGGAAAAACTCACTGTGATTCATATATATCAGAATCCTCAGAGTGCTTGATGAAGCGCATTGAGCTCTTCCTGCCTCGTAGCTTAGAAAATGGTCACTTAGCCTCGAGAGGTGAAGCAACGTGCGAACTCCAACTGACTGGTGAGCGTGGAGCTAGGGCCACCACATCTGACTGACCTGATTCTCCACTCTTCCAGAGACCCTGATACTGACCTATAGGGCTCAACTCCCAGTTAGAGGCAGACCAGTGGCCTGAGACCTTGGATTTAAGGTGTGTCTTTAACTTGCTGTGTGACAGCCGGGCAGTGGTGGCACCTGCCTTTAATCCCAGCACTTGGGAGGCAGAGGCAGGCAGATTTCTGAGTTTGAGGCCAACCTGATCTACAGAGTGAGTTCCAGGACAGTCAGGGCTACACAGAGAAACCCTGTCTCAAAAAACAAAAAAACAAAAACAAGTGACTTTGCGACTTTGTATGAGTGGCTGGCCTCTAATCTTGAGCTCCTTGCATTATACAAAGTCCCCAGATCTGAGGGTTCCAGACCAACGTCACTAAGAACTCCTTACCTTTGGGGCCGGACCCCTGGCAGGGCTGAGGGGAGGAGCAGCAGCAGTGGGGTGGCGGATGGTCCCCAAGGGCGTTACAGCCCAGGGCTGAAGTAAGCAGGTCCAGAGGGCCCGGGTGCAGACGGAAGGCCTGGAGCTCCTGCGCCAGAAGGCTGAAGCGCTCAGTTTGGCTTCGACACTGGCCCTCGAGCTCTCGAACCCGGGCCTGAAAACAAGACCCACTGATTGGCCAGGCCTAGCAGAGCTGTACAGGGCTAGCCAGCTCTACATAGTGCCAAAACGGGCTTTAGTTTACACATGTGCCTCCCCACCCCCAGCCTGAGCACCAACTCTCAGACCCAGGCCCATGACACAGTTGTCTCAAAATACTTATAGGCCAAAGGGGTCTCCTCCGCCCATCACCACCAACGACAACACAAACTCAGGAGTTTCCTTATCTCTGTGCCTTGTCATTCTCCCATAGACCTCGAAGGAATGGGCAAGAGGTTCCATGGGAAGCTAGGGATGTCTTTGGATAGAACAAGTCAGTTCTCATGACCTTTTCTCAATTACCAAGCAAGTCTCTAAATCAAGGGCTCACCCACTGACAGTGTCATAGGGAACGCTGTTCAATGGGTGACAAACTTCCTCATGGTCTAAGACAATGGGCAGGAAGGCCCTGCATCTGCCAAACTCAGTAGCAGGTTTGGGATAAGGACAGCCCACATGCCCTGTAAGCCCTCTGGCCTATCTCTGGAGTCTCAGCTTGGCCATCAGCGATGGCCCCTCTGTTGGATATCAGAGTTGGTCCCTGGGGGAAGATCTATGAGAGGGGTGGGGAGGGGATGCCCAGGATGTGGAGGGCATAAATAGACTGTACCTGCATGCAATCCAAGGTAGACTGGTGAGGAGAGAGAGAGTGGAGAGATGAAAACACTTAGCTCTGTGGGTCAATAACCCAGAGAGGGAGGGAAATGAGGGGCCTCTGACAGATGGATACCACCCTGTCAGTGCTGTGAGCTGATAAGGATACAAGGGACATTCCAAAGGGAGAGCAGCTTCTGAGATCAGTAGCAATGGGTGACTACTGCCACGAGACTCAAGAGCCCTGGCCCTGTGTACCAAGCCTAAAAATAAAGGGGATTCCGCCAGGCCTCGGAGCATTAAGGGCCCTCCTTCCACTCCCCCACTCCTGTACACTGCAAGGCCCCTACCTCACTCCACCCACTCCTGTACACTGCAAGGCCCTACCTCCAGCAGCTGTACGGCTCCCTCATGTTCCCTCTTGGCTTCTGCCTGGGCCTACAAACAGGAAGAGGCAAAATGCTAGAAGGGAGGCTTGCACAACAGACCCAAGGTGGACAACAAAGATGTGTGAGGGAGGGGAAGAGTGAGAGGCAAGAAAGACCAGGGAGTCACAGAGTAGGGAGGAAAGGAGAAAGAGTCTGGGCAGCCTGGAGCCACGGGGTTTCCTCCAGGCCTCTACTCAAGCTGTCCTTCAAACAGGAACAACCTCCCCTTCTGCTGGATGAACCTATCCAACCTGCCCATGGCTCCTTCTGAGCCTCTCCCCCCTGACTCCTGACTTCTAGCCCTTGGGATATCAAGGTACCCCTGGTACACAAGCCCCTTTATCCTCTCCGCTGTCTTCTGAACATCTCACTGATGGCCTCAAATACCCACAAGGTCAGTCTTCCCAGAGCTCCAGACTCAGGTCCAGCTATCTGTGATACGTCTGTTTGAACATTTTATCAGATCCCCAAACCTGCAAAACTTGAAACTCGAGGTGCCCTTTCCCCAAAGTTGTTGCCCTGTCAACATTAGTTTTTGTCAACTTGACCCAACCTGGAGTCGCCCGGAAAGAGGGATTCTCAACTGAAGGGTTGCCTTGATCAGACTGGTCAGTGGGAATGTCTGTGGGGTGCTGTCTTGATTGCTAATTGATGTAAGAGGGTCCAGCCCACTGTGGGCGGTGCCCGCCCTGGGCAGGTGGCCCTCAGCTGTATAAGAAAGCTAGCTTAGGGCCAGTTGTGTGGTGCACAACTCTGTACATTCAAGGCTATTCTGCTTACATAGAGCATTCTGGAACAGCCAGTGTAATATAGTAAGACCATGTCTCAAAAACAGGAAAAGAAAGAAGAGAGAAAAAAAGAAAAGAAAAAAAGGAAAAGAAAGCTAAGCCTAAGACTTTGAGCATAAGACTTTGGGGAAGCCAGAGAGAGAGCTAGTAAGGAGCACTCCTCCATAGTCTCTGCTTCAGTTCCTGCCTGGACCTCTCTCAATGGTGGACCATCACCCAGAAATGTAAAATTAAAATTAGCTCTTTCCTCCCCCAGCTTGCTTTGGTTACGGTGTTTGTCACAGCAACAGAATAGGTTTTCATCTCCCCCACCCCAGCATGGGAAGGGTGAAAACCTAGTCTCAGGATTCAAGTAGACAAGGGGTGACACAACAGGGGTCTTATGTTTCATCCCCAAACTATATTTCCGGTCCACTCACCTGCCTACCCCCCCCCCCCTTGTTACTTGCACCCTCCTAGACCACTGTCTGGGCTCTTTCATCTGCTCACCTGCTGGAGGCCACGCCCAGAACCCCTCCCACCAGCACGATCTTGTGAAGTTAGGTTGTTTCCTGTCACTTCCTGTATAGAATCAAGCTTATTTTTTCCCTTTTATTTTCTTTCTTTCTTTTCTTTTCTTTCTTTCTTTTTTTTGTTTGTTTGTTTTGTTTTTCGAGACAGGGTTTCTCTGTGTAGTTCCGGCTGTCCTGGAACTCACCCTGTAGACCAGGCTGGCCTCGAACTCAGAAATCCGCCTGCCTCTGCCTCCCAAGTGCTGGGATTAAAGGCATGTGCCACCACCACCTGGCTCCCTTTTATTTTCTAAGACGGGGTCACACTACATCACCCACACTGGCCTCCAATTCAGGATCCTCTGATTGGTCGCTCCCGTGTTTCGCACATGGTAGTGGGTAGATGAAAAATGCTTATTGGATGAGTGAGCAGGTGGCAAGGCTGGGGCTCAGCCACCCAACATCCACCCTTCCCGGCTCCTGATCCCACCTGCTGCAGCCTCCGGACCTCCTCCTGCTTCTCCTGCAGGCTGAGCCTCGCCTGCTCATGTTCCAACTCCAGCTGCTGCCTCCGCTGGGCCACCTCCCGCATATGCTGAAACACAAGAATAGAGCCTTCCTACCCCAGCCTTTCCACAGAAGACTGAAGACCAGTTACCTCAGCTACCACCTGCTCCAGATGCCCTCTGTTAAGACGAAACCCCGAGCTGGATGTGACAGAGGCTGGCAGCCCCTGACCTCCCTCAGGCCCGAGAGCTCCGCACTGGCTCCTTGCCCCACCTTCTCTTTATGCCTCTCACCTTCAGCACCTGCTCCAGGCTCTCCAGCTTGCTTTGCAGGCCCTGGCTCTTACGAAGGGCTGAGTCCCTCTCCTGTGTCACCCCCAGGAGCTGTCCCTTCAGCTCCGCATTCTCCCACTCCACCTGGAGAGGGGGGGCACATGGACAGGGAGGTGGGTGTGTAAACTTTGTCCCTCGAGCAACTAGCCAAGGGATGGGTGGACGGTTCCCTTCAAACTCCACCCCGAGAGGAGACCTTCAGGCCTCCCCGAGGCACAAGACTCTCTCCAGAGACACGGCAGAAACCGAACCTGCTCCTTCTCTGTGGCTCTCCCACTGAGCCGAGAGTTCTCCTCCACCAGGCGGGCATTTTCATTCTGGGCTGCCCTCAGCTGTAGTTCCTGTGGGGCGAAGTCACACAAGTGCTGAGGAAGGGGCTAGAACCCCCTTTTCTCAGCCTCTCATGTTGAAGGACCTCCCTCCCAGGCAAGGCCTCCTGTGGAAACCTGTCATGATCAGGGAGGAGGGCTTAAGAACAGGAGGAGTCTGCAGTTCCTGAGAATCTGGGGATGCAGGAGAGGCTGAGGAGCAAGCCTGGGAGAGAGCGGGAAGCCCGATCCTGGGCGACCAGAACTTACCAGCTCCTCACATCGCCTCTGCTTTTTCCTGGCTTCCTGCTCCAGGCTCTCGCATTTCTTTCGCTTCTTGCAGAGCTCAGACTCCTGCAGGACCAGAACCGAGGGCCTCTCATGGGCAAAGGTACAACTGGCCAGAGCAGGCTGCACGGGCCCTCAGCCTAGGACTTACCAGCTGCCGCACCCTTTGCTGTTTCTCTGGTTCCCCTAGGACCACCTGTGGGCTATCCACGTCATCGTGAAGCACGGCCTGCAAATGTCCAGGAGCAGGGGGGCATGGCTTCAGAGAACAGAGCCTCAGAGCAGCCTGTCCCCATGCTAGCCTGCCAAGGGGAAGATCTCACCTCATGACCCGGTCAATGCTGACATCTCTACCTAGGGAGTCGGTAAGGGGTGCTGTCTGCTCACCCCTCCCAACATCTCCCCAGTTCAGATGGAAGGATAAAGGTTGCATCCCTGTATCTGTGAGTCATAGTGCTTTGAAATCCCAGGACCCATGTGTGCCCTGGGAGATGGGTCCTTTATCCAGGCCAAAGCGTTCCCGTTTTAGCTTCCAGCAGCCGCACTGCACTCAATAACTGTCCTGGACGTCCTTCAGTGACTAGCAGAGAAATTAGGAGGCTGCTCGGATCCCCAGGGATATATGGTGTTCTTAGAGCTAGGGTTCTGGGTCATCCTGTCTGAACTTGGCCTAGAGTAGTGCAGACCTAGCCAGACCCTCCTGGCTCCCGCCAAGCTCAAACCCCATCAGCTTCCCATTTATTCCTGCAAACTTTGGAGGGCAGGTTTTGATAGGTGGTGCATCTTCCTCCATGGGTCAGTCAGACCGAGGGGCAGAGTCTGAGCGAGCTGCATCCATCACCCCTTCCTGCACCCTGACCCTCGTGGTCACTATCAGATCTGCCTCCCTTCCAACCTTCTTTCTAATAGAAACGCTGCCCACCTAGGACGGTGAATAGGAGCAGGCCCCTTGGGTCCTGAATATGGGGTCCAGGCTCTCCGGGCAGAAGCTATCTAGCCCCTCACTCAACGAAGGTCTCCCGTACCTGGAACTGAGTCGTCTGCACCGCCCCGCCGGGATAACCCGGGCCAGGCCTGGCCGCCGGGCGGACGCTGAAGGGGGCGTCCCCGCTCTACCGCAGCTGCGGGAGGAGGTGGTGCGGGCTGGGCCCCGGGCGGCTGCCAGGGCAACCAGGGATTTGCGGCCGGGCTGTACCACTATCGACTCGGCAGGGGCGGCCAGGCTGGCCCGGTGGGGCACAGGCCTGCGGAGGGAGGAACCCCGGAAAACCCCAGGGGTAGGGCGCGGCGCAGGTACCGGCGCGGGAGGCTTGGACAAGTTCCCTAGTGAGGAAGGCTCCATAGACCCTGGGAAAGCGTTCGTTTTATCACGGGGTCCCCATCAGAGTATCCGGCGGGGGAGGGGGGGTGAGGGGGTGAGATTCCCGGATCGCCCTGACCCCCCCCCCCCCGCATCTGAGCACACTCACACACCTGCCCTTGCTCAGGCGCTCACCTCTCCCGGGGCCCCGGGGGCCGGCGCCCCTACTCTGGAGGGGGCAATAGGACCCGGGAACCGGGCAGGCCGGAGCGGCTCCCGCTGACTGCGCAGGGCGATCTGCCTCTGCAGCCGCAGCACCTCCCGTTGGGACTCGCGCAGCAACCGGTCAAAATCCCGCATATGCAGCCACTGGGGACCTTCCTGGGGTGGGGCGACCAGGAGACGAGTCAGTCCTAACCCGTTCTTGGCCCCCTTGATCACCTCCAGCACTGCCCGCTCTCTACCGTACTGGGTCGGTTCAGCTGCGCGGGAAAATGCGCATCCTCCCATGCATATATGGTTGGTCATATAAGCATGTGTGTGCAGCTACATGCCTCCCCTGGCCCGTGGGCAGACATTCACAACAACTTGTTCACTGAGCGCTCGCTGTGTGCATGCACTGTGCTAAATGCCTCGTGAACAATCCTTCACACAAGTGTGAACTATGTGTGGATTCCTACAGACAGATCCACTGGCACACAGTTTCAACCCTGGTGCATGGAAATGTCCAGGTCTGGGACTCATGCTCCACCCCCTTTGGTTCCGGCGCCTTCTCCCCACTCCCACCTGGGCCGTTGCCAGGGGAACCTACTCCCGTGCAGCCTCCACCTCTCCGCTTCATTTGCATCTCATTAACATCTGGTCCACATCCCACACTCCAAATAGACATCCTTGTGTAGGATCCAGCAGCAAGAGAAGCCAAGGACCCCTTCGCACCTTGCCCGCCAGAGAGAGTCTGGCCTGCAGCTCCCTGCACTCCCGCTGCAAGGCAGCAATCTGTTTGTCCTTGGCCAGCAATGCACTGGCTGTCTCACTGAGGTCTCGGGCTCGCTGGCGAGCTAGAGCTTTACGGCACAACTCCAAACTGGATCCGGAACGAGGCACAGGGGCACTCACCTAGCCAGAGGTGGGGTAAAGCCAGTGATTATCGGAGGGTTTAAGATACACCCACCTCCCCATTCCTCGTCTTCCGGAGAATTAGGCTGAAACCCAGTTTGGGTCCTCAGAGAAACTGAATCCTCATCGAACGCCATCCAGGCAGTCCCCACCCAGGATCGAAAGCGTTAACGCTACATCTTAGTTGAGGCTGGAGGACACTGATAATTCAGGGCTGCCACTATGATGGGTCTTCTCCCTGCCCCCACTCCAGCTCCACACCCCAGATGAGCTCAGCAGGAGGCTGCAACCAGCTCCAGCACGTGTTAAGCCAGAATTCTGCTCCCTGACTTCTCAGCAGCCTCCTCACCCACCCCGTTCCCTCGGGTAGCTCCAGACACCTTCAAGCTCCCCCAAGGGCCAGCATGTGTCTTTCTTACGAGCCCCTGGGCTCCTGCTTTCCTGGCTAGTAAGTCTCTGACTCCCAAGCCCACTCCTTGTGGCCCAGCCTCGGTTCTCCTCTTCCCAAGTCACCCCAGCCAGCCTCCACCCCGCAGTCTGTCCTCACCACCCTCAGGTTCGTTTCCTGCAGCTTCTGGGCCCTCTCCTCCAGGCGCTTGGCAATGACTGCCAGTTCAGCATTCTTCCGCCTTAGCCTCCGTACCTTCTCCTCCGTCTCTGGGAAGCTGCTTTTCCTCTGACAAGGAGTCAGCCAGAATTGGACTGTGTAGGGAGAATCCCACAGACCCATTCCTGCTACCCAAGCCCTAGGTTAGAGCTTGGGCACACAGTGAGATCCTTGGCAGTGCTAAGCAAGGATCCACTGGGGTCGGGGCATGTGATCTCGTCACCCGTGGGTGCCTCCCTCCTTGGAGAGAATGTTTATGGAGTGATCAGGGTGCTGAGGGAGACCTCACTCTCCAGGCCTCACCAGCATCTGGTTTTCCTCCTTCAGGATGGTACAGCGCTGCCGCAGCTCGCCTAGGGCCCTCAGCAGCTCCACGTTAGGCCTGTCCCCGAAGCCTAGGTTGAACTTGGTCTGGCACAGGGAAGGACCAGGTACAGCGTCTCAGAAACCTACTCAACCTAGCCAGAGTTTTCCGTGTGCAACATCTCCCCTCTATAACCCAAGGAGTGGAGAAGGCTCGCTCTGGTGTCCCAGCCCTGTAGAGAGGGATACTGCCAGGACCTAAGGAGAAGGGACAGTCCAGTCGTCCGTGCCTTCGGCGGCAGCCTCACATTATTCTGGGGACATTTCCTGTTCCCTGTGCTTGCCTTTCTACCTACAACCTTCTAGGTAACGCCAGATCAAACTCCCTCCCCATCCCTTTAGACATCTTGAGTCTGTAGAGCCCCTCCACCCTGCTTCCCTCACCCTCTTCAGTAGCTCACTCACACCCACCCACAGAAGAAGCCTCCTTGGCTCAGCCCAGCCCTGAGCCCACCTCCACACACCCCACCATACCCAAGATCCCCTCAGACAGACGCGTGGTGGAAGAGACCTAACATAATCACACACACACACACACACACACACACACACACACACACTGAGGGGCAGAGGCCGAGAGAATGGAACGAGGCCACTTAGATTCCTGTCCAATGAAGAAAGGACAGATAATCACATAGAGTCACAGACAGAGACAGGAAATGTGGGAAGTGGGGCTACAGGTTATGGCGGGGTCCATCCTGCAGCCCTCCCCAGCCTCTCTTACCTTAGAAGCCTGTGTGTTCTCATCCTCCAGCCTGGAGCAGCTGTCCCCAGGGTCCTCTGCTTGCTGCCCCAGCTCGGGCAGCCCGGTGTCTGTTCCTTCAGGGTCAGTATTCCCGATAGGCCCGGGGCTCTGAGCTCCCTTGGGCTCGGAACTCTCTTCAGACCTCAATCCTTTAACCTGCAGAGCTGTCCGAGTACCAGCAATGCCTGGAGAGGCATCTCCAGGTCTGCACGCCTGGCCCTGAGGCCAGTGCTGCCAAGCAGGCAGTGCCCAAGCCTCCATGGCCCCAGGGTCTCCAAGCCGCGGAAGGGTCGTCAGTTGCTCCATGGTTTCGCCAAGGGGCCCCAGAGCCTGGACCTGGGGACATCACCCAGCCAAGCGGGAAGACTGGAAAGGGTCATGCCAGACTAGACCATTCTCCCTGTGAGCGTTTGGCTTCACCGAGGCTCCATCAGAGGTCGGCCGGGCTCTTCCCACCCACGAAGGAGGCTTCAGAAGGTAGCAGGGTTGCCAGACTGGAGCTGGGGGGTATGTCAGCTATGTTTGCTCATGGTTCTGTGTGTATGTGTGTGTATACGTGTGTGTGGGGGGGGGGGTGCTGAGAAGGGTGTCCCTGGGGTGAGGGTGCAGAGGCCACCACCAGGAGTGTCTGGATGAAGGTATGTGTACGTGTGCCTCCAGGTCTGTCCCCGCAGGTCGGTGATGTTTTATTATGTGATTGGAGGAGGAATAGCCCCACTTGTGTATGTGGGGAAGGGTGCTGCTATGTGTCACTGTCTGTGCCTATTTAAGAGTTGCCAGTTGTTTCTGTGTGGGGTAGGGGCTGTCTTGTACTGCAGGGCTGTGGCAGTGTGTGATGCTGTCGCTGGTCCTATCTCAGTGTTGTATGTATCTGTAGTGATGTGTGCCTTTCAGTGTCCGTCAGTCTGGCCATCCATCACGACCCCTCTGCCTGAATGGGGTCCTCGGGAGTTCCTGGGAATGATCCCCAGAGGTCCACTGTGGTCCTTTCTCTCCAGCCTTTCTCTCCCGCTGCCGCTGCCGCTCACTTGCTGGGTGGCTGGGCGGTCCTAAGGAGGCCTGGGTCGATGCGCCGCTTGCCTCATAGTCTCTGCCTCGGCTAGTCTCAGCTCGAGGGACTGCAGGGGTCCCTCACGGTCCCGGAGCTCCCCAAATCAGATGGTGGGCACGAAGGAGGGCAGAGCCTCAGAATGGGGAGGGGGGAGCAGGGGAGAGTCATCATCCCTCCCTTCCCCCTCCTCCTCCCCTCCTGCCCACCAATAGGAAGTCAGCTGCTGGTTTCCATGGCGATGGCGCTGGACTGGTGGGCTGGACCGGCTGGCAGGCTGGCAGGGTCGGGACAGAGGGAAGAGCAGGTTCCTTGCTGGATGGTAGCTTAGAAAGCTACCGCGCCCCCCACCCCCGACCCTCAACAGGGCCTCTTCATCCCCTTGACCCCACAGACCCTCACTTCCAGGGTGCAGAGGAAAGGGAGTAGGGACAGTCCTCTCTTTTCAGGCAAGGCTGGTGGGGACAGGACAATATGACAGAGACCTAGCCGTAAAAAAGGACAGAGCTGAAATGGTGGGATTTGGGATAAAACAAAGAAATAAAAAGCTGAAATGAGGAAAACGAGCAAAACGACAGAGGTTGAAATAGGCTGAAAAATTACTTCCGCTTCTCCACGGCAGACCACATCTGGGTGGCAGCCCAGCCTTCACAGGCCAGCAGGGGAGGTCACAAGACAGGACCTGTTGGGCTGGCTTTGCCCTCAACCATTAGGAAGTTCATCTTCTGTCTAGCCTTAGGGTTTATTTATTATTTATGTTTGCTATGAGAAAATGGTTTTTGGGAACAAGGACATAGGGATTGCCCCACCCAGGTATCTGCCCGTATGTGGGGCACCTAGATCTCTAGAGATAAGAATGTTGCTCCTGGACAAGCCAGTCTCAAGCCAAGGTCGAGGGCCCTCATGTGGCACCCCTGTAAAATAGCAGCTAAAGCATAGAGACCACTCCCACCTGGACGGTAGGCTCCACCCAGGCCAGAGCCAACTGAACCGGGTACGGGTGGGAGTCGCATAGGGAGAAGATAGCATTCATTTCTCGAAAGCACTGTAAACATCAGCACAGATGCTGTCATGTTTGTCACATAGCTTTAGGTCAGCATGTATATGCATGTCACGTACATGTATGTATAGAAGTGTTTGTATGTATAGTATCTATGTATGCCTGTGTACACATGGAGATCATTGCATGTATGTGTGCTACTTTGTCTATGAATCTCACTGGATTTTTGTGTCATTGTATGTCTATTTGCCACAATGTCTATGTGTATACAATTATGTGTATTAATCTATCATTGTATTTTGCCACAAATCACAGATATTTATGCCATTACACAGCACTAACACATTATGACACTGTCAGGTAATAATGTACAATGACATACAATGATATATGTATATAATGATATACTTGCTGGGCATGGTGTGCATGCTATCTCCATTATATATATTTTCCACCCCTCCATGCCTAAGGGGGATTGTGTATAGGATCCTCTCAAGATACCCCACCAAGTTCTCCTTTTATGTAACGTGATGAAATATCTGCGCATGGCTTACACACATCCTTCTGTATGCCCAAGGTCTCTAACATGCTAGGCAGGCGTTCTACCACTGAGCTATATCCTCCGTCTTCCCTTATGCTTCAAATCGTCTCTAGATTGTTTATAATACCTAATTTATAATACGGTGTAAATGCTAAGAAATAATTGTACTGTACTATTGAAATCATGAGAATGACAAGAAAAGTCTATACATTATAAAGAGACAGCTTCCAGCCGGGCAGTGTGGTGGCTCACGCCTGTAATCCCAGCACTCTGGGAAGCAGAGGCAGGCGAATTTCTGAGTTCAAGGCCAGCCTGGTCTACAGAGTGAGTTCCAGGACAGCCAGAGCTACACAGAGAAACCCTGTCTCAAAAAACCAGAGAGAGAGAGAGAGAGAGAGAGAGAGAGAGAGAGAGAGAGAGAGAGAGAGAGAGCTTCCTGTGTGATAGGGTCTTCTTTAGCTCAATCCTTCCCCTTCCAGCGTCTGGGCTATAGACATCTACAACAGACTTGCAATTAAAAACACATTTTTTTGCCAGGTGGTGGGGGTGCATGCCTTTAATCCCAGCACTTGGGAAGCAGAGGCAGGCAGATTTCTTGAGTTCCAGGACAGCCAGAGCTACAGAGAAGCCCTGTCTTGAAAAAAACCAAACCAAACCAAACCAAAACGAAACAAAAAAACAACACATTTTTTCAGTCTGGTCAGTAGGATGGTTCTGTGGGTGGACATATTTGCCACTAAGCCTGGGGAATTTGATCCCCAGTAACCACATGGCCAAAGTGGAGAACTCCTTCTTGAAAGGTGTACTCTGGCCCTACAGCACAGGAGTACACACACACACTCACACACACAAATAAAAATATTTTTCAGTTCATTGATGTGGCAATCCAGAGAGATCTTGATCTTGCTGTTAAGTGTGTCATATGTACATGAAGCCACTGCGTGTGGATGTCACTAATGGGTATATTCTTCGGCATGATCTATCTGTGTAAGTACTACTGAACACGTGTTTGTCCTAGGTGACTGTACCAGCCACGTCTCATTGCCTATATGTCACAGTGCACACATGTTGCTGGCATCTGAGTACACGCCCTGATGAAATGCACACAATGTGAATGTGTGCTTTATCGATTAACACCAATGACCTGTGTCGGTGTGTACAATGCAGGTGGGCACACAACTGTGCTAGCGTGGTTTTTGTCCAACTCTTACACCAACAAGGATCCTCTAGACCAGTGCTTCTCAGCTACGGGTTGTGGTCCCTTTCGAGGCAAACACCCCTTTACAGGGTCGCCCAAGACCATCAGAAAACACAGATATTTACATTACGATTCATAACAGTAGCAAAATTACACTTATGAAGTAGCAACGAAAGTAACTTTATGGTTGGGGGGTCACCACAACCATGCGGAATTGTGTTAAAGGGTGGCAGCATTAGGAAGGCGGAGAACCACTGCTCTAGACTTTCTTAGACCAAAACCTGAGGCAAGCAGTCGCCATTCTGGAGGTATCGTGTTAAAGGAAGCTAGCACAGAAATTAGGGCCAAATGCAGAGGTCCCCTCATACCCTTTGTTCGCATTGCTAGAGAGCCTGCTTCCGGTGGCCCAAGCCTTTCCACCCCCAGGCTGGATCTTAGGCCAAAGTCTTGTGCTCTGGTCAGCAAAGCCAGTCTTTCCCGGTCAGTTCTGTTCCCAGGCATCCGGGGAACTCACACAACCCCAATAACAGAGTCTCAGACAAAAGTAAAACAAGTCCATTCTTTATTAGTGTTGAGGGCCCTGTGACCCTTACCCATTCCCATCCATCTGGTCTCCCTTCTGGAATCCCCAGTCTGCCTGCGGTGCAGGACCAAGACTCACACATCCAGCCCCACCCTATATCCTCACGGCCTTGAATGCGAGAGAGGGACTTGAATGCTAGAGAGAGCGGCTGTGCAGTTTCCCCAAGTAGCCGGGGACAGGAAGCACAGTGCTTTGGGGAGTCCTGAAGGTCTTTGGCGGCGGGGGTGTGTGTGGGGGGTGGGGGGCAGGTGGGGGTGGGGGGGTGCTGGTCAAAGGAGGAGGTGCGAGAGATGCTTACCTGTGTCCTTGATGTTGGGGTGGAGGGCGGTGGCAGGGGGCCGCGGCGTGGCGTGGTCTCCGAAGCCCACAGTACACTCATCCATAAAGTAGGAAACACTACACCCTCCAGTGCTGTTAGTAGTGCTTTCTACTTTATGGGTGACTGCACTGTCTGTCTGTCCACGGGGATTCTTCAGGCCACCTGCTCTTCTTACCAAGTCCTGCTTTAATAAAGGCCCCTGCCCTCACCCCTCCTTGTAACTTCCCGAGGACCCCTCCACCCTGCCTGTGGCCCCCCTGAGGGCCCGCCCCGGGCCTTGTGGGTGGTGACTCAGCATGGCGCCAGACTAGCCTCTTCTTCCCCCGCCCAACTTCCTCTTTGTAACCCTCTTCCCTTCCCCCTCTCTCCAGGTTTCCACCCTATTCTCTCTCTTTTCAGGGACACTCAGGTAGAGACAATTGGCAGTCCAGGGCTCATCCTCATCTTTAGAACTGCAACATCCTGGGTGGTGCCTCCCAGCCGTAGGACCCACACTGTCTTGAATCCAACGGAGGCAGCCATGGCCTACTCTTCTAAAGGCCTCGGTGCCCAGTCTTCCCGTTAGACAAAGGCCTCGACTCCCAGAAGCCTATGCCCCTAGTCTCCCCATTGGACCCAGGCCCCTGACTCCCTCACTCCTGGATGCTCCTTAAGCCGGAACCCAAAAGTGTGTTGACAGAAATGGCGGCCATATTGGGTGGAAAAAATGACTGGGCACCAACTGCAGATACCGGTCTCACTGATTAAGCCTTTGCCCCCTCTCCCAACTCCACCCCTACTCTCCGACCCTCCCTGCTAAGACCTTTAGATGCCTTTTTTTTTTTTCCGGGAGGGGGCCCAGAAGTCATTTTTCCTTTTTTAATTCTGCCTTTAGAAGATTTAAAAGATGGGGTTGGGGATTTAGCTCAGTGGCAGAGTGCTTGCCTGGCAAGTGGAAGGCCCTGGATTCCGTCCCCAGCTCCAGCAAAAAAAAAAAAAAGACAAAATAACAATAAAAGATTTTAAAAGCTGTCCCCAATGAAGGCGGTGGATTCAAGAATCATTGCTCCTTTGTAAGGAGCTCCCGCACCCAGCCCCGTAACCTCCTGCTGTCCTGAGCCTCCACTTAGAACCTGCACCCCAAGTCCTTCACTGTCCCTTAGGCCCAGAATTAAAGAGCCCTGGTTGGGGCTGGAGTGAAGACTTAGGTCTTACCTGATGCTGCAGAGCTGAGAAGAGCAGGATCCAAAGTGGGGTTCCTTTCAGGGTGGGCAGGGCTTATAACCCTGAGGCCACGTGGGTCAGACCTCAGGGCGCCCAACGGTCTTGGAGCCCGCCTCCACAACGCATCAGAGATTAGCCAGCCCTCCCCTCCCTGGGGAGTGCAGACTGACAGGAAACCAGAGACAGGGCTGGGTATTGGCGGGAGGGGGGGTGGGTGCTGAAGAGGCCATCTCACATGCCCGGGGCAGGTGGCTTCCTGGGATCCAGGCTTGCCCTTCCCCAATGGCTCCAGCCACAGGAGATGGTTCAAGAGTTGACACTGACTCATTGGAGGTGACCCCAGCAGACAACAGTTCCCTGCTAGGGCCTTCAGCCAAAGTCCTGAATCCCAACACTAGAAAAATACAGTTCCCTGAGCCCTGAGTCCCCATTGAAGGACCTGTCCTCTGGTCACTGAGGTCAAGCAAAGTGTGGCTGCTCTGAACGTTCTCCTGAGAGGCTGTGGATGGGGCAGAGGCATGAGGGAAGCTGGAACCCATGCACCAGCATCTTCCTTAGGTTCCGTGGCCGCCACATCACTGAAAGCCACCACTTCCCAGGGGAGCCTAGCCCCTCGGGTCTTTGGGTGGGTCGAGGAGAACTGGCCAAATGAGGAAGTGAGGAGGTTGGGTCTTGATGCTGGTTTTAGGGTCCACAAGGATGCAAGAACAAGGCATGTCAGGATAATGGGGTCCTGGGGTAGAGCATAGGTACCTTGGAGTCATTGGGGGAGGAGAGGAAAAAGGTTCTCCTGGTCACCGGATGTGGGTACAGGCCCGCCCACCTGCATGTCAACCCCCACTTTCCCCATGGGGAAGACAGGAAACTGCCCAACCTAGGGCCCCAGAGCTGGGGGATGGGAACAAGGGGGGAATCTGGGCGGGAGTTTGGGGGGCTGAGTATGAGAGCCCCATATTTTTCCCTGGCTTCCCCAAGCCTCTCAGCGAGCTTGGCTCTGGAATCAAGAATGGCCTTGAGGGGTAGTTAGAAGAGGCGGGTGGAGATAGGAGGAACCACTAAGATCTCCTCGGGGAAAGCCATGAGTATCTTCTCTGGGAACTCCATCCAGCCACAGGTCCAGACTGGCTTCAGGGAATAAAGATTCAAGGCCCAGAAGGGGATTGGAGGAGGGTCAGACAGAGAAAGGGAGACTGTGCCACGTGCAAGAGGAGCTGCCAACCTGGAAAAGAGTTTCTCTATCCCAGCACCCTCAAGTGGGAGTAGGAAAGGAAGAACATGACCCTTCACCCTTAAGGTCTGGTGGAACAATGGTAAACGGTCTTGCAAGGCTAGCCAGCCAAAAATAGGTCAGTGTTCCTTTAAGAGACCACCACCAGGCCTCAGACCTGGGTGGAGGGGAAGTGGCTGCCCCAGGAGATAAGAAGATAAGAATATCAAAGTTGTGCAGTAACCTGGGTTTCTGGACCCCTATCCCTCGGGGCTTGGGACAGCCCTAAAGCTCTCACTGGGGAGGCATCCTGGCCTAGAGAAGATGCCACAGAATGAAAGGCAGGACCTGGCTTCTGGTCCCTGCTGTGCCACAGATGTCTTGAGTATGTGACAACTTGTAACAAGGCAGCCCTGAGTCCAAGGAGCACCCCAGCTTCTCCTCTGTGCTGAGCAGGGTAGGCCGTGCTCCCTCTGAGAAGCTGTGTCCCCTCTGTAGATAGCCTTTAGTGCCCCAAACCACGCAGGGCTCATCTCTAAGCCACAGAGTTTCTGGAATCAGGGAGTTTCTTGGAGGGTCTGGAATTTTCTGTGGTTCCCATCTTGAGGCTGGGGCTGATGAACAAAGGAACTGGGGAGGACTTCAGGGCCCCTGTGCCTCGGGCTTCACCACTGCTGAGCCTGAAAACCCCTAAACATGAGAACCAGAGGAGAGAGAGCGAGAGGCCGGGAAAGAGGCAGAATCTTAAGCAAGGACCCGGGACAGCAAGTGTTGAAGAGTGGGCGTGTGCCGTGTGGAACGGGGTGTACGCTGTGAGCTGTGGAGATGCCGGACACCCCGGAGCCACACACAGTAGATGCAGCCAGCTCAGGACAGCAGATCATCTGGAGGGCCTGCTCGCCACTCCTGGACATCCCTGCCTCCTGCAAGGACCCAGGAAGCCCCACCTAGGACTCTGGCCAGTGATGTGACTGACAGATGTCCTGGAGCACACAGGTGTCTCTGAAGGATAGGCCTAAACCCCTCTGTTGCCCCCCAAAGCTTCCTGCTGCCTGAGCCCCCCCAGGAAGAGATAATCAAAACCATTGGTGGTGGTCTGGGGCTGGAAGGGGTGGCGGTCTTAATGGCTTTCTCGGTTGAGGAGAGAGTTCAAGTAGATGATTCCAAGTCACCCTTGGGACCGTGTCCAGACCCTGTGAGGCACACACGAGGCAGCTGCCGCTGTTTAAATTCTGTGGAAAAATATCCTCCAAGGCTCTTTCTGGTTTTCACTTAAATGACAGGGTTTCTCTGTGTAGTCCTGGTTATCCTGGAATTCACTATGTAGACGAGGCTGGCCTCAAACTCACAAATATCCTCCTGTCTCTGCCTCTTCAGTGCTAAGATCAAAGATAAACACCACTATGCTTGGCTGTTTGTTTGTCTGGTTTTTTGTTTTGGGGGGGAGCTTTTAAATTATTTTTAAAAAGTAATTTATTTTATTGTAAATAATTGTATTTACATTGGTGTGTTGCCTTCATGTTTGTCTATATGAAAGTGTCTGATCCCCTGGAATTAGAGCCATAGACACTCGTGAGCTGCCATGCAGGTGCTGGACCCAGGCCCCCTGGAAGAGCAGCCAATGAATGCTCTTTTTTTATTTTATTTTATTTTATTAATTTTTTTGGTTTTTTCGAGAAAGGGTTTCTCTGTGTAGACCTGGCTGTCCTAGAACTCACTCTGTAGACCAGGCTGGCCTCGAACTCAGAAATCCGCCTGCCCGGCTTCAAAGAATGCTCTTAATCGCTGAGCCATCTCTCCATTCACTCCCTCCCCCCTTTAAAGACAGAATCCCATGTAGCTCAGGCTGGCCTTGGACTTGCTATATAATCAAGGATGACCCTGAACTTCAGTCCTCCTGCCCCTCCCGTAAGTGCTGGGACTACAGGCTTAGTGCAGTGTAGGCAAGTCCTCTACAACTCTCTCTCTCCAGCCCCTGGTTCTGGGGGATCCTTATTTCCTGAGGTATCTCCCCCAAGTGAAAGTAGGGCTGAGGACTATGGGGATGGGAAACAAAACCCTGTCCACTTGGGGGATGAGTCCAGACCTGGAAGGCCCCAGAAGCAGTCTTCTCCCACCCCTTCCTAACTAACTCTGAGGACAGCCGCTGTGCTGTGTAAGCTGGGATGAGGGCTGCGGATCTGAAGAAGAACACACAGGCCCACCGTGGAGGACTCAGTTTCTGGGAAGGGTAGAGCTGAGGAGGAACTCAGGGGGGTGCAGGGGAATTTGGGGTAGGTACCGAGTCCTCCCTTGGTGCCGACCTGGGGAGAGAGTCAGGACAGATGGCAGCAGAGGCCTCTGGAAGAAGGAAATTCGAGTGGGAGAGACCTTGGAAGGGGCGACCGGGCAAAGCGAAGGAGCAGAGGAAAGGGCTTTCGAAGGCGTCTGCCTAAGGCCTTTGCCTTAGAAGGAGCAGAGGCCCAGAGTGAAAGCATTGAGACAAAAACCAGGACTTCACTCCAGCTGCACGGGCCTGGGGCCTCACTCGGTGGGTAGACAGACAAGCAGGCAGAGATGGCAGGCCAGATAACCTGCTTCTGATGAGAGAAGCCACAGGAGCTAACCACTCACAAACAGGAAGTGGAGAAGGCTGAGAGGCCCGCCCTTCAGGGAGCCAGCCTTGAGGCAGGAGTGCTACAAAGGAGGGAAACTGATCCCCTAGCACGGCAAGGCCGGGTAAAGTCAATCACAAGGCAAAGAAAAGCAAGGGTCAGTGGACAGAAGTGCCTCAACCACGTCCCCAGCAGAGGTCAGCTCAGCACCAAGGAGGATCCCGGGTCACCTCAGTGCCTTGGCGGCATGGGGAATTGCTTCCTGTGACGCCAGGAGCGTGGACTCTCCCTTGGCCTCTGCCTCCTCAGTCCAGACATCTTCCAGATTCAACCTCATGCTCAAGTCCTGTCAGACAAGGGGCAGCTCCAACACACAGCGTTCTGGGAAGCTGTTCTACAGGGCTCTGGTTCAGCTGCTCTGAGATCACAGGACAGGGGATTCAAGCAGCAAACCTGCCCTTATGAAGGCAAGCTGCAAGCAGAGAGAGAAACAGAAGGCAGGCTGAGGTGAGGGCCAAGTGCAGGGTTCTTTCCACAGCATCTGGGAAGAAGCAGAAAGTCTGTGTAAGAAGTGGGGGGTGTCTGTGGAAGGGAGAAAGGCACCCTTGCCACAGCTGTGGGAGTGGTTACAAAACCAGAAGCAGCGTTCTTCTCTGGGATCTCCTAGGGATGCTGGCAGAAAAAGGAAAGTTCTCTCTACTCATGGGGGCAAGGCCTAATGTACATAGCTGTTCTGGCTCCGGATTAATCTCTCTCTCTCTCCCTCCCTCTCTCATTTCCTCCCCTCGTGGTGTGTGTCTGTGTCTGTGTGTCTGTGGCTGCATGTGTAGCATCCAGCCTGGGCTCCTCACCCACACACTCACCCCTCCATGCCATGAGAGAGTCCAGGACACATACTGTGAATGCGAAGAGCATGCTTTTGGTCTGCACCGACTCAGGAAAGCAAACAAGGGGCGGGGGTTGGGTTAGGAGAGAGTAGTGCCAGCTACCATCTATCAACCTAAATCCTACCCTCGATAAGAGGACAGCCAAGAACACAAGATGGAGGGACAAGATTCCTGGAGCTGTGACAGTGTAGCTTTGGGCCTGTTACTGAATCTGCCCTGAACCCCGCCCTGCCTGTGAGACTACAGAATGGAGGAAAGAGTTGACCCAAGGACCTGTTTTCACTCTAGAGTATCCCCAAGGACAAAGGTCCATGGCCCTTAATGGTAGGAGGAAACAACAGCACCATGCTCTAACCCTGCCAAGCCACAGGGCAGCTGTACATCTTCCCAGATGGATGTACAGACGACGCCATAAAGTCCAGAGAGGGCTCTGGGGCCAGAAGGGTTCTCTAGCACTCCACAGGATTCCTCACGCCCCAGACACAGCTGGAAATACAAGATAAGATGTGGGAAGAGGAGACGTGGAGCCAGGAGCTAGCCTGGCTTCCATGTAGCACTCTCCAAGACACAGGAGGGTCCAGCAGGGTGCCCAGCACACAGGAGGAGCCCATTCTGTCTGCATCTCATTTGATCACGCTGACCCAGTAAGGCAAATGTCAGTATCCCCATTTCGAATTGAGGAACTGGAATCTTGGCCAGGTTAAGTTTCTTCTTCCTAAATGTCAGTCGACAGTCTGCACCCCGGTTTTCTGTTCCCCCAAAGAAGTCAATTCTAATTGCCCCCAAAGAAGCATGAGGTTCTCCCATGAGGACCTGTCTGTCCCCCAAATCCCCATCTAAGGAAGGAGCTGGAAAAAGCTGGAAAGGCTATGGGAGGGGCTCAGGGCCCACTTCCCTGCCCCAGGCTTGTGAGTAGGGACAGTGGATGTGACTAAACGGGTCACCAAGTGGTCTACAAAACCTGCCCAAGGTCACCATCCACCCAACCCTCCTTAGCAGTGACGTGGGGGAGGGGGGTTAGCCTCCAAGCCGAGAGGGTGCCCGGGAGCCGAGCGAACAGAACAGCCGAGCCCCAGCAGTTCACAGCACGGAGCCGTTAAAAGTGACTCAACCAGAAAGTGCGTTTGAAGTGACGCCCACTGGGCCCCACAGCCAAACCTCAAAAAGGCGAAGTGAGAGAGACAGGCCTGTGGGGGCTGGGCTGGAGGTGGAGGCCCGGCCTGGAGCTGGCCTAGCCAAATAAGGGCAAATGTTCTCTGCGTAGACCAATGGAGCATGAGTGTCAGCGTCATGGCGCTGTGGTTCCGAGAGGGGGAGGGGAGAGGCTGGGGACAGATGGAGGTGGGAGAGGGGGGCAGGGGATCCATGCCCGCCTCCTCTGAGGGTCTGCGGGTTAGTGATCGTAGCTGGGCACTGAGGGCCTGACTCCCAAAGGGGCCTTGATGCTCAGGTCCGCAGACTGACAGCTACACACTCCCCCGGGCCCAACTGCATGTTGGGGTTCCAGGAGGCAAAAGGAACACCAGGAGAACTGCCCTCCTCTAAGCCTGACCCTGTTGCTGCCCCCTCCCCCCCCCCACCCGAAAGGCCGTAAGCACAAGGCAAGGGGAAAGGCTAGTGCAGTGTGCTGCCAAGGCGCTCTCATCTGGAGGGAGATGAGGGAGGACTGAGGTCTTGCGAGACCTTCACTGAGGAGCCAATGTAGTTTGGAACCTGGAAATTGCCACATGAGAGTATACTTGCTATGAAGGAACCACAGGCCACCGGCAATTTCCCACCACGGTCTTGGCTCCAGTTGCCCGGAAAAAGATCCTTTTGCAAGGACATGGGTTCAATTCCGGCCCTGGTACCTCTAAGGGGATAGAGGGGGGCAATTCCTCTCTCCTTCAGTAAAAGAGACTGATACTTGCCTAATCCGCTACCTCACGCCTGCCTCCACTACCTCATCTAGCCCAGCAGAAGCCTGGATTCCAGGTCAAGCCCCACCTCTCCGTCTGAGACCGTCCCCCATCTTCCTGCTTCTCTAGTGGGCAGGGCTGAGGCAGTGAGTCTCTTCGGCTGCCCAGAGAAAGTGCTGCAGCTGTCTTTATGGAGTGGGGAGGCTGCCAGGTTTTCTCTGGGCTTTCCCATCACTTGTTGTCTCAGGTCATCCAGTCCCTGCCAGGTCTGGAGTTCCAGAAAAAAAAAAAAAAACTACGTTGTTACTGGCACCCTCTCCCTCCTGGAGCTCCTCCCCCTCCCAAGTACAGAGTTGTGTTTTCCCTTCGGACTTTTGCTGTTCAGTACCCCGCAGGAGCAATCAACAGTTACCATACCATCCCACCACCAGCACCACCGCCCTTTTCTGGCTAATGGCCCTACAGGTACTTTTTTCTAAGGAAAAAAAAATCGAGAGTGGCAGAAGTTGGGTTTGGTGAGAAGGAAGGAGAAACGTCTTTCCGAAAGCGACTAGGGGCCCAGCCTTGGTGTCTGAAGCTCTTCCCTCTGTTCACTGTGTAATAAAGGGCTCAGTCTGCAGGGAGGAGCACACATGCAGAAGTCACACACAGAGCTCTGGAAATGGGCCCGCTAGCACCCCGACTTACAGGCACAGGCATCTACCAACCACGGGATGAAGCCCGAGAAAAGCTTCACAGGTCTCAAGCTCTCGGTATGCTGCTGCCTGTGCTCTCCCCAAAGGCCTGTGGAGATGGAGCGCCAGAACTCAACGGGACAATAGTTTTCATCCTAATTCTCAAGATCTGGACATGCTGATGTCAACAGCACAGGGGCAGCATGGTGTGCCCTTAGTTCCTGTTCCTGGGACATTCACAGAGTATGGCAGCACCCTGAGGCAAATCCTTGAGGACACACCACACAACCATGGTTCCTCCTAGAGTCAGGCTGACGTGGTTTGGTCCTGTCGCTCATAAGGTGGAGGCCTTAATAATACTCCACTAGCCCCACTACCCCATCTGCCTTCAGTTCTACAGCCCAGCAGTCCGGAGCTCACCCTCCCACAGATGGAGGTCTCTGCACCCAACCAAAGACCCAGGCAAGCAGCCATGTGCATTTCCTGATCTAAGCCTTACTCATTCACCCGCCACACTACAGTATGTACCAAATGTAGCCGTCTGTTCCTTCAGCTCAAGCAAAACTAGAAGGGAGACAGCCATGAATGAATGACAGACAGACGGGACAGCTGACAGGCTGTGAATCCAAGAGGTAAAGAAATTAATTAGTCCTGAAACCATTTTACCACAAGATACAAAATGGGAGGCTCATAACAATGACTTTGACCTAAGTGGGGGTTAAGTTGTACCCTGATTCTTGTGTGTGGATGGCAAAGTATGGAATACATTAAAAAGTAAGATCAGGCATATATCTCAATGGTAGAATACTGCCTGTTATGCACAAAATCCCTGGCTCAGTCCTCAGCAACACACACGGGGGTGGGGGGAGGAAGGAGGAAGGAGGAAGAGAGGAAGGGAGGGAGGAGGAAGGGAGGGAGGAGGAAGGAGGCAAATTGAGATGTGGGTTGCAGCTACTTGGGAGGATTGAGTTCAAAGCATGCCGGGCAGTGGTGACATACACCTTTAGTGCCAGCACTAGCAGAGGCAGACAGATCTCTGTAAGTTTCAAGGCCAGCCTGGGCTACAGAGTAAGTTCTAGACAAGTGTGAATAATTTGGTGAATTGTCTCAAATTCACGGGCGGCAAGGCAGGGGAGTGTAGCTCAGTGGTAGTGCTTGGTTGAGAAAAAGAAGAGAAATAATATACCTTCCTGGCACGTAAGTGTCTGTTAGTATTCTAAGCTCCTCCCCACAGTTACCTGGCAACAGCCAGGTAGGCCTGACCCACTATAAAGGGGGCTTCTTGCCCCTCCTCTCTCTCTTATTCCTGTTTCCTGCTAGCTTCTCTCTTGCCCTCTTGGGCTCTTCCCTTCCTCTTCCCCCTCTCCATGTGGTCATGACTGGCCTCTACTTCTCTACTCTCTCCCTCTCTCTGCCTCTACTACCCTCTTAACTCCCCTCCCCATGCCCTGAATAAACTCTATTCTATACTACACTTTTGTGTTCCCCATACCTCACCGCACCCCCCAACAGAACATATTCTTATACCATGTTATCTTTTTATAGACACATCAGTGCCTGCTTGTTCTCTCCCACGTGTGCCTAACACGGGTTCATCTGTCTTGCCAACTGGACCTACAGCTTTGCCCACTGGGTGTTGGAGAGCTTTGCACTGAGCAGAGCGGCACATACTTTTAGTCCCAACTCTTGGGAGGCAGAGGAAGGTAGATCTTTAACTGCTGTCTGTTCCAGTGAGTTCTAGATTAACCATCAAGGGTTACGATAGTGAGACCCTGTAGAAGAGGAAAGGAGGAGGAAGAGGAGGAGGAGGAGGAGGAGGAGAAGGAGGAGGAGGAGGAGGAGGAGGAGGAGGAGGAAGAGGAAGAGGAGGAGGAGGAAAAGAAAAGCCAGGAAAGGAAAAGAAAAAAGAAAAAGAAAGAAGGCTGGAGAGATGGATGGCTCAGCGGTTAAGAGCACTGGCTGCTCTTCCAGAGGTCCTGAGTTCAATTCCCAGCAACCACATGGTGGCTCACAACCATCTGTAATGGGATCTGATGCCCTCTTCTGGTGTGTCTGAAGACAGCTACAGTGTACGCAAATACATAAAATAAATAATTTTTTAAAAGAGAGAAAAGGAGAAAATAGATGGAAAAAGAAGAGAAGAGAAAGGAAAAGAAAGAAAATGTGTAGACATCATGATTTGAAGTCACAGCGCCAGGGCTGGCAGAGGCAGCAGGTCTGGGACGCAGGGGTTCCTGCCCTCAGCAGGAACCTGTTTTCATCACACAAGGGCGTGTCCCATCAGGTTGTGTAGGGGCTGCGATCAGGCTCAGGTGGAGGGAGGCAGAGAAGACAGTGCAGAAGAGGGTGGGAAACCTGGGCACAGGTAGGCAGGTGTGCCTGGGACTTGGAGATGAATGGGAGATGCCACTGAAGAGAACTGAAGGCCTGGCCCAGTTTCCCTTTGGCCTCCTCTCTGGCCTAGGACTCCACTGCCTCATGGCTAAGTTTAGATTGGGGACTAGAGGCGTTAACTGGGGAGGTCAGCAGGGGCTGGGGTAGGGGACCAGGTGTTGTGGCCTCACAGTTCTGCCTAACCCTCCTAAGGCAGCAACCAGGTGAGAAACATCAGTGCTCCACGAGGACATGGTATTGTCTGAGCTAAGGCCCCACTACTAAGTCCTGGCTGAGCACTTGAACCTCCTCCCAGCTTGTCTTTGTTGCTAAACAAGGACTATGTCCCAGGATTTTCAGATCAGATGAGATCATGGAAGCCAAAGACTTCTGTCAACTACCAAATACTATTTACATGAAAATCTTTCTAGATACTAAGTGGGAGCTAGACTTCCAAAGTGAAGTCTGTCTTTATCATTTCCTACCTGCCTCTGATATACTCAGAGATCAGACCGACAGGTGCCAGGCCTGGACTGAGCAGCTGGCTGGAGACAGGCTGAGGGTAACATGGTAGCTACCTCAAGAACAGGGTCCGCCCCCAACCTGGCAGGCCATCCTGTCACCCTTATTCTTAGGGAAACTGCTCTCTGCCGAGACATCGAGACATCGTGACTTGCTCCACCAGCTTCCAGTCACCAGTGACTGTTACTGTGCCCCTCAGTTTTGGGGAGACCAATACCAGCAGGCAGAACTGAGGATGAGGCAGCAGTCTAAGCGGCTTGGCAGGTGCTGTTTCTAGTTTTGTCTGAGCTGAATCTACCCAGTTCAACAGGGGAGGAGCCTTGTTCCCTTCGAGGGACAGGGCTCAAACCACTGAACAAGACACCAAGAGGATCCAGGCCTCATGGTACACACCTGCCATCCCAGTTACTTGGGAGGCAGGGGGACCCAAGTTCAAAGCCAGCCTGCATTACAGGGTGACTTTCTAGCCAGTGTAGAAAATTAGTGAGGTCTGACCCCAAAAGTACAAGGGCTGGGGAGAGCTCAGCGGTAGAACAATTGCCTAGCATGCACGAGGCTCAAGGTTTAGCCCCCAGCTCTCAGTGATGGAGTCAGACGGAGTGGCTTAAGACCCCGGGCCCACTCAAGCCTAAGCTAGTGTAGGTCTAAGCTTTAGCAAGCACTGAGCCCTTAAGGAGGTAGAAGGCAGACAGCAGTCCTGGAATTTGAAAGGCCCCTGTGCCACAGGATAGCCCACCCTGAGAGTCCAGAACCAAATTCCTGTCTCAAGCGTCTTTCCGCTCTAAGGACAGGTGACTTTCTTGCCTGTCTGGGCTGCTGGGTTCTAGTACCACAAGATGAGAGGGATGGCAAAGCAGCTACCAGGCGGAGGAAGCTGCAACCAGACCCATGCCCCCCATGGTCGCCAGTGACTGTGTCTTTCACTTCCTGTGAGATTGACAGTTGAGGCCCAGGAGGTGTGGGACTCAAGCAGCCCCGGTGTGGTTATTTGTGCAGGCTCTTCTTGCCTCCCCTCCCCACAACTATTTCCATTCTCACCACACAGTCACATCCGGGTCATGTACACAGAACAGCAGCTGGGGCTTTCCAGGGGACTTCTGAAAAAGTCAGTGAAAGCTGAGGTGTTGGCCCTGCAGCCTAGGCCCTCTTGGGAAGCTTTCTTGTTCCCTCCAGGAGGTAAGTTCCAGCCTGACAGAGTTACTCTGGCTAGCCACGAAGGCCCCTTCCAAATGAAGCCCATTGAAGAATCCGCCAGGGATGGCGTTTTTTATTTCAGATGGCTGGGCTAGAGAACTCCTTCAACCGCTGGGCTTGGAATTGAGGGTGATGATCTCTTCCCTCAGAGCTCGATGGTGCAAGTGAAAACACTCCTGGTGGGGACGAGAGTCGACGTGAGCAGCCTGGTCACCACCAGCTTGCTTTCCACAGGCTGAGACAAGCACAGGGTCAAGAGACAGCCACTGGGCCAGCAGATCTTCCTTCTCACTCTACAGGTGACAATAGCAGAGACAGACCAGTGTAGGCACTCCACGAGCAAGGTGGTGCCCCCACAGCAGGAAGGCTCCGGGCATCACCCCCAATTCTGACTAATTGTAAAGACGGTGTAAATACTGAAGAGTAGCAGAATAGTCAGACAGCAAACTTTACACAATACTCTTTAGTATTATTTGGCTTTGTGACATGGGGTCTCACTATGTAGCCCGGATTTGACCTAACCTCCAGCCTCAGATTCTGGGTGCTAGATTTCAGGCATGTGCCACATCTGGCCCTTTTAGGGGAGCTACCTACTTTTCTTATTCTTTATTCCTAGTCCTTACAACTCTGAAATAAACAGACAGGGTAAACAGGAGTAATCACTCCTACCTTACAGATGGAAACTAAAGAGAAACCAAAATGGGGATATAGTTTGTGTGATTTAAGTAAGACTATATGGTAAACATTTTATTATAAAAACAACACATCCTGGCCAATGTGGCATTACCCATGGCTCCCTTCTTAGCCAGAGGAGGGCCTGTTTTCTATGGAAACAAAAACCCAGATCAAGACCCAACAGCCACTCAGGGTACTAAGGAGAATGTGAACTTGGAGACTGGCTAAGTTTCGGCATAGAAAAGAGACAAAGTAAGAAAGATGTAAATGACCGACAGGGGTAAAGGTACTTAGGAGCCTTGGATTCCTTCAAAGGAGGATGTGCACCAGGTCAAAAGACAGAAGACTTCCAGGCAGCAGTTTTCTTGCCTCAGGACAGCAGGCCTTCCCATGATACAGCAGCAAGCACAGCAGAGCAGCCGTACCCCTCAGAGGCAGCCGGAGACATGGCCTCGGCTGAGCTGCCTCCGAGCTCTCTGGGCAAGTGAGACCTCACTGCGAGAGGAAAAGGAGCACGAGGCACGGGCCTTTTGAGTATACTTTTAAGTATATTCCAAAGGTTCATTTTATTGGTATTTAAACCAAAGTCCTGCCCATGGACAGAGGCAAAACCTGAACAGAAGTGGGAAATCAGCGTCTTGCTCTCCTGATACAGCCTGAGTCCATCCAGGCACGCCCACTTCACCAGTGGTCAGAGAGTGAGATGACTTAAGGCTGGGTGTGCTGCTTTCATGGAGTCTGCTGAGCCAGAGACGGAGGGCAGGGAGTCCTTGGGGTCCCACCTGTTCCACAAGAAAACAAGTACAGAAGTAAAGAACGAGGTGCTCTGGCCGGCACCTAGCTAGGTCTTTATTGCCGTGTCTCTGGATTTGTAGGCCACTCCTCGACTTTTCAGTTCCCGCACGATTCCTATGACAGAAAAAGAAACAGTTCCATGAGAGTCCCGGGGATAAAGATGCCTGCCACCCCAGCCCTGGCATTGGGACTGCCTGAGATTCAGGCAGAGCTACTGGGAGACAGAGGCTTCTGCTGGGCCTGGCAGATGCTCACTGGTGCCGTCACAACTATTACCTTGGGGCAGGCGACCAGTGACTGACACAGCATATACGCCTGGCTTAAAGTTACCTGAGGAAGAGAGGAGATTAGAATAGGAATGAGTTAAGACTAAAAACCAATGAAGAATTAAGCCAAAAATGGAAGAGAGGTAGGATATATGTGTGTGTGTGTGTGTGTGTGTGTGTGTGTGTGTGTAGAAGACATCCATGGTATACATGTGAGGTGAGAAGACAACCTGCAGTCAGTTCTCTCCTTCCGACATGTGGGTTCCCAAGAGCAGACTCAGGCTGGCTGGCCTGGCACTGCTGAGCCATCCTGCCAGCCCCAAGGCTTGGCTTTTCTCTACCCCGATCTTTCCCACATGGGACCACGGACCCTGCTGAGTTAAGACATCCTTAGGCACATCCCCAACACTGCACAGGCCAGGATAAGAACAACACTTACTGACGCGCTGCCACTTGGAGACCCAGCTGTCCTCTGGACTCATCATGGCGATGATTCTGGAGAGGGAAGACAGAGAGTCAGCCTGAGCCTGCCCTGCTAGAGGGGGCTATTGAGCTAAGCAGCAGCTCCAGGTGAGGCACCTGAGGAGAAGGTGACCGTGGGAACACTGGGAAGCAGTTCTAACGCTGGGAAGGAGCTGACTCGGGAAGGGAGTGACAAAGGCCTTTCACTCTATGTCCCTGGACAGCCAGTAAAAAGAGCTTTACAAACTGTGGCTGTCCCGCACTGACGACAGCCAGCCCAATCACTAGAGGTCTGGAGCCTGCTGCAAAGGAGTCTAAATAACAGACCCTCTTCCTGGAAGCGAACTAGACTTGGATACCATTTCCTTTAATGAGCTGTGCAGTTTCTTTGGGGTTTTTTGTTTTGTTTTTGTTTTTTTTGTTGTTGTTGTTTGTTTTGAGACAGGGTTTCTCTGAGTAGCCCTGGCTGTCCTGGAACTCACTCTGTAGACCAGGCTGGCCTCGAACTCAAGAAATCCGCCTGCCTCTGCCTCCCAAGTGCTGGGATTAAAGGCGTGCGCTGTGCAGTCTCAAGTACAGCTGGAGACATTTCACAGATTTTTCACCAGAGAGATTCAGGGCGCCTGGCGGTGGTGGCGCACGCCTTTAATCCCAGCACTTGGGAGGCAGAGGCAGGCAGATATCTGAGTTCAAGGTCAGCCTGGTCTACAGAGTGAGTTCCAGGACAGCCAGGGCTACACAGAGAAACCCTATCTCGAAGAGGAAAAAAAAAAAAAAAGAAATAAAAAAGAAATAAAAGAAAAGAAGAAGAAGACGGGTAAGAAAGTAAGTGGCTTTGCAGACTGACCTGGGACAGGCTGTTACACAAGCTCTCGCCCCAGCTCCTGTACTTTCTCTGCCCTTCACAATCGACCTTCTTGGTAATAATTGAAATGTCCTTTCTACCTTGTCTCAGCTCCCTCTGAAATCCTACAGTTCTAGTCAGGCCTGATCACCTATCAGGCAGCCTGTAATGCCAGTTACTCTGGAAGCTAAAGCAGATTTCCAGTCCGAGGTCCATTTAGCCAACTTAAAAATAACCCTGTTTGGGCTGGAAAGCTGGCTCAGCAGTTAAGAGCACAGACTGTTCTTCCAGAGGTCCTGAGTTCAATTCCCAGCAACCACATGGTGGCTCACAACCATCTGTAATGGATTCTGATGCCCTCTTCTGGTGTGTCTTTTTTTTTTTTTTCTTCCTTTTTCTTTCGAGACAGGGTTTCTCTGTATAGCCCTGGCTGTCCTGGAACTCACTCTGCAGACTGGGCTGGCCTCAAACTCAGAAATCCGCCTGCCTCTGCCTCCCAAGTGCTGGGATTAAAGGCGTGCACCACCGGCTCTTCTGGTGTGTCTAAAGACAACTACAGTGTATTCACATATATAAAATAAACTTAAAAAAATTCTGTTTCCAAAATAAATTTAGAAAGAGGATTAATCTATTATGGTAACAATGATAAAGATATAATCCACACTCAGCAGGATGACTCTTCAGAAACAACAAACAAGAAAGTCAGGAGTAATACACTCCTATAATCCCAATGCTTGGGAGATAGAGGCAGGTGGATCTGAGTTCAAGGCCACCCAGGAGACAGAACCCTGTCTATAAATAAATAAATAAATAAATAAATACACAACCAAACAACACAAGAACAAAAACCTAGAAAGCAATAGGAGTTAAGAAAGAGGGGAGAAACTGGAACCTTAAAGTACTCCTTTTTTGTGTTTTGTTTTTTCAAGACAGGGTTTCTCTGTGTAGTCCTGGCTGTCCTGGAACTCACTCTGTAGACTAGGCTGGCTTCGAACTCAGAAATCCGCCTGCCTCTGCCTCCCAAGTGCTGGGATTACAGGCGTGCGCCACCACCGCCCGGCTAAAGTACTCCTTTTGGGTTCCTCAAACAACTAGTTGTTACGTTATGGTACAGCGATTCTGCAGACAGATATATATCCAAAGGCTCTGGTAGTTAATCTATGTAAGTGCATTTTTCACAATGCCAGAAGGTAAGAAACCATGGCATCGGGAGATAATCTATCTATCTATCTATCTATCTATCTATCTATCTATCTAACAAAAATAGCGAACTTTAAAAAGAAACTTGGAAACTGAAGAGGCAGCTCGGTGATTAAAGCACATACTGCTCTTGAAGAGGACCCCGCTGTAGATCCCAGCACCCACACAGGACGGGCCACAACTGCATGTAACTCTAGCCCCCACAGGAGCCGAGGACTCTGGCCTTCTTGGGCACTTGTATCCATGCACACATTGCCACACACATATGTATAATTTAAAAACAAAGCATATCTCGAAATAATTTTTAAATAGGTTAAATCAAAGTGACTCTTACTTATATCTTACTGTAACTCAACATTTTTCAAAGCAGCTAGCACTGGTGTCACTTAATGATGAGAGTGACTCCATTTCACATTCTGTATTTTTAGGTTGGGGGAGTCTGGTCTCATGATGCAGCCAAGGGCTACCCAACACTTGTGCCACCTGCCTCAGCTTGAGAACTAGGACAGAAGGCTGCATCAACACACCCAGCTTCATTATTGATCGCCAACAGCGGCTAGTGAAGAAACAAAGAGAACACAGGAATGTGCATTTGCACATACAGGAGCTAAAGGTTCCAAATCAGCATGTCTTTGCATCTTTTATTCTCCCTTGAAGGGCATCAGACCGACCTTCATAGAACCCTAACACACACTAGGCAGGAGCTCAGCTCACAGCAGGTCTTTAACTGCCTGCAGTTCAGAAGAAACTTATCTATGCTGCTGCCTTGGGAAAAAGGCCAGCCCACTCTTGCTTCTCTCATTCTATTATCATTGTTCTGGTTAACTTACTTGGGGTGTGTGTGTGTGTGTGTGTGTGTGTGTGCATGTGTGCATCTGCGTACGTGGCACCCTCTCCCCCATTCACCAGCGTGCCAGGGTGGATGTGTTGAGGTCTGGACACAATTCTAGGAACTTAGTTTTCTCCTGCCACCTTGTGGGATCCGGGGATTGAGGTCAAGGTTATCAGGCCTGCCCTCGGGCACCTTAACCTGCTGAGATATCTTAGCCGGTCTTGTTTGAGACAGGGTCTCTTGTGGTTCAGGCTGGCCTCAAACTCACTATGTATCTGAGGCTTGCTCTGAACCCCCAATTCTCTGCTGTTCCCCTCTTCGATGATGGGATTATAGGTGCAAGCCACCATATTCACTGATACCGTACGAGTGAGTAGATCTCTGTAACTGTTCTCCCTTCAGCTTCAAAACAGATCTTTCATGTAGCCAACATTTTTGGAGGAGCACTAGGAATTAACCCAGGGCTTTGTACATGGTAATCGCATGCTCTACTGCTGTATTTTTACTTCCAACTCTTCAGCATTAAGGATCTACCACCTCGCACATCCCGTGTTAGGCATTAGTATACAAGATAAACACAGTCTCAACTATAATTGGGCAGACAAGAGTTGTGAAGCATTGTTAAATAGGAACAACAGAAAAAGTACACACCATTTAAAATGTCCTCCTAGCCACTGCTTGAAACAGCAAAGATGAAAATAGCTTCAATATTTATTTTAACCAAACAACCCTAAAACATTACTTCAACATTTAGCTAATCTTTAAAAAATTTCAGATTATTTGACATTCCTTTTCCTCGTGCTGAATCTTTGTTCGCTGGTATGTATTTGACACTTAAGAATATTCTAATCCTTGAGCCGGGCGGTGGTGGCGCACACCTTTAATCCCAGCACTTGGGAGGCAGAGGCAGGCGGATTTCTGAGTTCGAGGCCAGCCTGGTCTACCGAGTGAGTTCCAGGACAGCCGGAGCTACACAGAGAAACCCTGTCTCGAAAAACCAAAAAAAAAAAAAAAAAAAGAATATTTTAATCCGAGCTAGCCACATGTCAAGTACTCAGTAGCCACAGAAGTTCACAGCTACTGGGCTGGACCCATAGAATTAATAGCTCTCTGAAGAACTGTTGAGACCAGCTAGTCTTAGGACCTCAAAACACCTGCCCCATATTAACTTCTTGGGTCGCAGCTAAGATGGAGCATGGAAGAGGCCTACCCGTCAAAGGAAGAGCTGGTGCAGTCATAAACCATCTCTCTGTTGCCCTTCATTTGGAGGTATGCATCGCAATTGTCACACCCATCATATTCAAACTGGTCTATAGTCTAGAAAGGAAAAAAAAAAGCAAGATGAGCATGAACGTCTTAATATTTCGACAAAACCAACCTCTTCGTTCTCTATATAATCCAACACCCTCTGCTCTCCAAACTATTCCTAAACTCCACCCTCACACCTTTTTAATCTCGTCCCTAAATCAGCTTACACATTTTCTAGTCTCTCTGAGGTCAGGTACCCTCTCCAGCTACTCTCAGCGGCTTTGGCTCTTAGTGTCTTTCCAGTCCAACACGGTAAGCTTACCGGACATCTGCTGGGGAGACAAACTTGTGCTAAGTTAAGCTGAGAACTGAAACGCAGCCCTCAGCAGGCACAGACACCCAGCTCACGCTCCTTGGACGTAAACGACGGCTCCTTTAGGCTTCCCACTCCCTAAATCTCAGGCCTTTTCTTTCTTATATCTGGCCCCATTTCACCCTCTTCCTCCCATTTTGCCTCCCCAGTCGCTCCTACAACCAAGGCCCCGACGGACACCTTGACTAACGAGCACAGCAAACAAGCCCGCAGATGCCGCAGGTCCTTCGGCACAGTCTCCAGGGCCATCCTCACCGATGTGATAATACAGGCTGCACAGCCGCAGGAAGTAAACAGACCATTACCCAGAATGCCAGCCGCTTCCTGTACGTAACTTCCGATTCCGGTGCCGGCAATCGCAGGTCCCACCTCTCCCCCCCCCTCTGGAAAAGATGGTTTCTCCCGTAGGAGCGCTGGGCGGAGCTGCTGTCAGCCACCTGGGCCGCGCGCGCCCGTCACCTGGACTCGCGAGAGCGAGCGGAAAAGGGTGCGCTGGGGCTGTTGGCCCTGTAGGGGCGGGGCAGCAGGGTGCGGTTGGAGCATGCGCAGGAGGCGTGGAGTGGAGCGACTCGCGGAACTGCGCACCGCACGCGGGCCTTTTGATGTAGCCGCCTGGCTGCAGGCCCGCGTTCTCTCCAGATTCCCGAGGAGAACCTGGATTGTTTTGTCTGCTTGTTTTATTTTGTTTACTTATTTATTAAGACAGTAAATGGTAATTCCTAAGGTGGCCTCCAACTCTCTGAGTACCGAACTCCAGATCTTCCTGCCTTCACTTTCGGAGTGCTGGGATTATGGGCGCGCACCACCACGCCTGGGTATTTGGCTTTTTTGACACAAGGCGGACCTGGTACTCCGGACCCCTCGTCTCGGTCCCCGGAATGCTCAGAATACAAGGCCGCCGATTCACGCTAGGTTATTTTAAAGCTTGAGGCCTTTCTGGATGTCTGCAGACAAAAACCTGACGAGGCCCCACCCTTCTTGTATCGGCAAGAGCGTGATAGGGTTTCGTTTGCGGTCCACAGGAATGCTAGCTTGAGCCGCGCGGACGGGGGTGGGGTGGCGCGGGAGGGCGTGTTGGGTAAGGGGAAACGCGCATTTAATTCCTCCTAAAAGCCTCTCATTGCGCGCCTGGCTCATGATTTACGCTTTGTAAAAGTCTTGGCACATAATTCCATGAGAACATCTGTAGATTAGGTATCTCATTACTCATACTCTTCCCCTACCCCAGCTGCCACTGTACTGTGTAGAACGCAGAATTCCTTGTCTTCCGAAGTGGCACCCAGACACTATTCTGAGCAAACCATACAGAAGTTCGAGGTCTGGTGCAGTGTGAATCGTGGTATTTGCAGGGACCCCCACGGGAATGGATACAGAGAAAGAACCATTTCTCTTGGAGTGTAGGCAAAAACCTGGTCATTTGTGTTTGTCTGAATTGGAGCGCTGGGGTATAAATAGTTGCAGTCCTTGCTGTTCTGTCCTTCCAGCCCTTCTAATTGAAACTGAGCTACAGCAAAACTAATTCTAGGCTTTGTCCCAAGCTGTATTCACATGGGGTCAGTGACTGGGTTTTAGATACTTTCTAGCACTGGGAAATCTCTTTTCAGTTTGGAATATATTTTTACTGTGCTATCTCATGTAAGTCTTGCATCAACTCTGAAAGAGGATCATTTTATTTATGGAAAAAGGCAGTCACCCTGCTGAGGAACTGGCTCAGGACCCACCACATACAAGCTGGACATGATGGTATTTTGCTATAATCATAGCACTGAGGGCCAGAGATAGGCAGATCCTAGGAACTCCAAACAAGTTCGAGTGAAAGACCCTTTTTGTTGTTTGTTTGTGTGTATGTTTGTTTTGAAAGTCTTTATGTAGCTCTGGCTGTCCTGACACTTGCTATACAGATTAGGCTGCCCTCAAACTCCTGTGACCACATTCACAGGTGTGCACACATACCAAGGTTCAGTGTTTGCTTATAATATTGTAAGGCCACAAAGTCAGACACAGAAGCATCAGAGTCATCAACAGTCCAAAATGACTGAATCACGATGAGAACCAGGCCTGTTGCTCTCTCCAATCTTTCTGGGGATTTAAAACTACCGTATCTGAGTAGCTTTTGATATCCCCACTAGCATACAAAACCAGAGGGAATAATGGTAAATGCCTATAATCCCAGTAATTGGGAAGGGAAAGAAGACCCGTTCGAGGTTAGATCTCAGCTGTGTAGTGAATTGGGGGTCAGGCTGGGCCTCAAAAATCTAACAAAAGAAAATAGAGAATTGTCAACCTGAGTGAAAAATTATAATGAAGCAAAACCACAAAGCCAGGTCATATTTATGGATAAATATATTAGCAAATAAATACATTTCTCAACATAGTGCCTGATTCAAGCATCTTTCTGTCTGGTTCAGATATAAATACCCACGTGGGTGTCTGGATGCCAGTCTCCCCACTGACTGAGGAGGGGCGGATCCCATGTCCATTTTGCCTCCACATTCACATTCCAGGCAGGGGTACCGCCCCGGGGGCTGACAATGGTCAGGATGCTGGGACGAGGAGCCCCAGGAGGCCCACCAGCCCTTGCCCACCTGGTACAAGCTGCCCAGGCCAACTTTGTGCTCCAGTTCCACTTGCACACCTTCAGTCGGGTTGCTGGTTTGTATGGCTTATACTGGGAAGGTGGGCCCCTGGGCCCTGCAGACCCACGAGGTTACATTCTCCATCTCTGCTCCAAGAACCTCTCAGAGGAGACTCCTTGCTCGGCTGGCTGTAGCTGTGCTTTCTCTGCCTTCCTCTCTTTCCCCCTCTTCCTGGATGAAGTTTAGTAGACATTCCCTTCTGCCTGCCGTGGACTTAGAGACAGGGAAGCTTCAAGGAGCACCAATCCCCTCCATTCCTGTTCCCTGCCTCAGAGGAACTGGAGTTGCCGGAGCGACAAGGAGTTTGATTATCAAAGGATTCTTCCCAGGCAGGTCTGTGACAGTCCCCACCTCTGGGACGGAACTCTATTCCCTGACTCCCCCAGAGTCTGCGGGGTAAGATTGGTGTAAGAACAGGAAGGGAGAACTGCTCATCCCTGAGCACCAAGCAGGCAGGTACAGGCTGGAGAAGGTACCGAGACCTCTCTTGGGACTGGGGCTCACCCAAACGCCTTGTTCTTTTGTGAAGACAGGGAATGAGAAAGCTGAAGTTGCCCCAATGAAGCCAGGAAAGGAGGTGCACCCAGCTGAACCCACTGGCTCGCGTGAACCTGAAGCCTGGGGCAAAGGAGGCCCAGCCGGGGAACCCAGCGGGGCCTGGGGAAAGAGCAGCACCTTTAGGACATCTAGATATTCACTTAAAGCTTCCTGTCAAAAACTCAGCCTTTAGGACCCTCCCCCAGACGTGCACACCGGATACTGGCCGGTTGTCCGGCTCCACACAAGACTCTGTAGGTGTGTTCCACAGACAAGCTTGGGAGCTGAGGGCAGGAGACAGCACCTCCCGCCACCCACTGCCACCACTCTTCTGACAGTGGTCCCAGGAAGCATGGCAAATAGAGATGCTTGCTAAGGCCCTGGCTCCTCCCAGGAGCAGGACCCTGTGCCAGGCAGAACCCTGAGTCATCTGGAGCGTGGCTCGCCACTGACGCCTCATCTGACCGGCCCACATCACACTGCCTGTTCGCACAGCTCCTCGAGCTCCTCTTCCGAGCCTGCATGAGAAGAGAGGGGGGGGGAAGAGGTCACCAAGGGTCCAGCTAATCTCCTGCTTCTCACACCTGTGGAGGCTGTGGCAGGGAAGGGACCACAGAAAGGGAGAAACAGGAAATATGTCTGCGAAGGCGATTAGGTTGAAAGCTGAGAGGGGCCCACTGGGAAATGGGAGAGAAAAACAAACCTAGAGAAGTACTCACAGCGACCGCTGTGACTAGTACTTACGATTCATTCATTCACCCTATAAATATTTATTAGGCATTCATTGTGAACTTGGCTTGCTACCACTTGCTGAACAGAATATCCAGAAGAATAGGCTGGCAGAGAAAGCGTGCATGCACACATGGATATTATGTGCGACTGTGGGAGAGAACCAGGGTCCGAAGAGACACGGAAGGAGGACTGCACATCTCGCACAGCAGCGGGGAAAGACTTTCTGACAGTGAGGATGTGCGAGTTGGTTTTGCAGAAATGGTTAAGAATTGGGTTTGTAGGGACAGGGAAATCAGTGGGACATTCTGGGCGGCAGGAACTATAATTCATGTTTACCCAACTCAGTTAAAGCAGAGGCAGAGGAAGGGAAGGGAGCTAGGTGGGCCTGGCCGGGGCTGGAGCACTGAAGGCCACACCAGGTTAGATTTCTCCTGCCTGTGGGCATAACAGAACATTTGATTCTAGAGAGTTCATTGAAAGGCTGATGACCCTAACAGGGCATGAAGGGACGGAGGGAGCCCAGCTGCACAGCTCTATGGGACACAACATCAGGTGTGCAGGCCCCTCAACTTCGTGACCCTGTCAGAGGGAGGCTCCTGCTTTGACCTTCAGGCTGTACTCCCTATGGGCAGGGGCCATCAGCAGCGGACCTGAGAAGATGACAGAGCTAGCAGAGGCACAGGAACCAGTGAGTGTCAGGATCAAGGAAGAGGGAGGCACCGAATTTAGAGCAAAAGGTGGTCTGATTCTGCCCACTGGAAGCAGATTGATGGAGTCCAAAGGGAACCATCAAACCTGGTCCATGCTCACATCACGTGACCATGGACACTGTGATTCTACACACTGTTTTCATGCCTGTCTCCCCATGGACCTGGGTCTTCTGTGTGGCAAGCTCCCGGTCCTCAGATACCTGCCTGGGACCTAGCGTATAGCTCGAATGTAATCAGGGGAACATGAGTGAGGGAATAAACGAATGGATGGCAGCAGCTCTCAAGCCCTGCCTGTAGGATTCTAGGATTTGTATCTCAAGTTCTCTGGGGTCTTCCTTTGAGGCAAAAGGGCCCTTCTAGCAATGGCTGTAGGCAAAGAGGTGTGCCATCCACACAGCGGCTCTCAAGGTGGGAGGGGCTGGGACATAGCGAGTCTTGGAAAGGAGGGATGGTTAACGCAGACAAATGTGCAAAGCTTTGGCTTAGAGCTTAGAGTTCCCATGAAAACGTGGCTGGCCTTACTAACAAGAGTGCTTGGAAGAGAAGCTTTAGTGGTTTCTCTCTGTCTCTGTCTCTCTGTGTGTGTCTCTCTCTGTCTCTCTCTCTCATTTGTTGTTGTTGCTTTGTTGCTGTTGTAGCCCAGGCTGGCCTTGAACTCACAGATCTGCCTTTCTCTGCCTCCCTAATGCTGGGATTAAAGGCAAGTGCCAACACTGCCAGGTACCTTAACAGTTCCTTTACCGCCCGAGGTGGTGGTGGCGCACGCCTTTAATCCCTGCGCTTGGGAGGCAGAGGCAGGCGGATTTCTGAGTTCAAGGCCAGCCGGGTCTACAAAGAGAGTTCCAGGACAGCCAGGGCTACACAGAGAAACCTGTCTAGGAAAACAAAACAAAACAAAACAACAACAACAACAACAACAACAACAACAACAAAAAGTTCCTTTACTAAAACCCAAGGGCCCCTAGAGAAGTGAGAACCACCTATGATTTCTGTTCTTCAGGTAAGTCAGAATCTCCTCAGTTCACCAACCCCTTGGCTGTTGCCACCTGCCCTCCAACATCCAGATCGAGTCTCCTCTTCCCAGAACACCCGCTTCCCCGGACACTCACCAGGTTGGGCCGGCAGCACCTGGCAGTGTGAGTAAGGACATCTGTCCTCTGGGGTGTCAAAACTCCACGTGGAATGCCTCTCTCCAGGTAAGCATGGACCCCGAGGCTGGCGGGGATTCAGATACAACCACACTGGCTGTGAATGTGAGTAACAGGGGCCTGGGACTTCACGGAGCAGCCGCCTAGCCATGCCTGGAGGTCTGAACATCAGTGGGTGAACCTCCGGGAGCCAAGGGCACGCTAGACTGGGGCTGTAGTGGGGGGAACCCGGGCAAGCTGTGTGCACAGCCAAGTCCTGGGGCAGAGAGCTCGGCAGGGCTTCTGATGGGCCACCCCGCCGTTTCCTCTGTGGGTGTCTGACAGTGAGGCTGGATTTCTGTAAGTTCAAAAGACTGTGGGGGCTGAGGCTGGGGCTGGGGTTGGGGCTAGGGCTGGTAGCTTCTGCTAGGCCAGGGACTGGCTCTGTAAGGGCCCTGGGCCTTTGTGGGTTGGGGAGCATTGAAGAAGCTGTTGGGTTGGGTGCAGTGAGCTGCTGGTCAGGGAGAGATGGCTCCAGCCGAGTGTTCGAGGCAGCGGGCCTGGACTGTGGGACCCCAGTTTCTGGGCCAGGCTTCCTGCCATGCCACTGGTACTGCTTTTTGTAGTGGTGGTGGCGGTGACGGTGATAGTGTATGTGGCTGGAAACCTGGGTCTCTCCCGTGGGTACCACTGAGTCCAGCGAGCGGGGTCGAGAGGTCACACTGGGTTGCATCCCTTTCCCTTGGAGATCCCCTTCAGGGCTACAGTACACCAAGGGGTCAAAGTCACTGCTCAGGGAGCTTCGGAAGGTAGAACTGCTGCCATGGATGCCCTGCAGGCTGATGTCCGTGCAGTTGACCACTGAGTCACTGGAAGAGCCATGACAGGGCCCTGAGCTCGAGTCACTGGCTGGCCCATCTGCCAAGTAACCACTGCGCTCCGTACAGTAGCTTTCTCCAGACCCGCTGCTGTCATGAGGCCTGGCCCGTCGGAGGGCCATCGGGCACGCTGCGGGACGCTGCGCGGTACAGCGGAGGCGATTCAGCCCCCAGCCTTGTGCATGGGAGTGCGGAGATCCGGCCAAGTGCTGCTGCTCCTCTGGCGCCCGGAGGCGTGAAGCTCTGGGAAGGCGCTGATGCCGAGGGCCCATACTTGGCTCCTGGGAGGGCAGGAAGGGTCGAGGTCTTGGGGTCCGCGCAGCTGAATTCCTAGAGGGGCCCAACAGGTAGGCAGAAGGGAGATGATAGTGGGCGTGGCCAGGATGCTGGCGAATGAGGTGGAGTCTTCTGCCTGGTTCTTGGTAAGAGGGAGAGGCTCGCAGGGCCTGGGAAAATGAATCTCCCTCTGGGAAAAGAATAGAGAATTGGGACATTTGGTTTCACAAACAGACTTCATACAGAGAATGAACTCAGAAAGGTGCAGCTACCCATCTGATCCCATATAGCTTCTGAGCTCAGTTTGGGGGAAAAAGAACATCTAATCTAAAATGTGCCCGCACCTGAACTGAACTTCCTCCTTACGGCCAGGCTGTCCTCCCTGCTCCTCCCACCAGCCACATAGGGAGGGCGCTTCCACCCCGGACCACCACGAGATCACACTGTCCTTTGGCTGGACTACGCCCAAGGTTCTTTTTCCTTGAGATGTTGATTTCACTTTCATCTTTTAGAAAATTGCTATATCAGTTTTACTAGAATAGGGTCCCTTACTGCCAGAACGTTAGAATAACAAATTTGCAAACAAATTAGATTTAGAAGCAACACGGATATGAAAACACACTCTTTAAGAAAACAAAGATGGCTTCAGTATGGACAACCCTCCCCAACAGCCGAGGTGCTCTTGAGCAGTTCACAGCTGAAGCCAACATGGTGGCAGCTGCTTTTCCTCAGCCTCACGCGAGAACCCTTTCCCACAGGGGCAGCAGCTGTGCTCTGTGTCCGTCTGTCCGCACGCAGAGGAGCCCCTCAGTTCACCTCCTACCTACGATGTTGAACATGCAGAGGGGGCAAGTCCCATGCTGGTGCAGCCAGGGGTCCACACAAGTTCGATGAAACTCGTGGAGGCAGGAAATGACCCGGAGCTCCTGAAGCAAACAAGAGTGCCCCAACCAAAGGTTACAAGGTAACTAACTCCCTGTTGGCCTTGCCTGCCCGCAGTCACCTACTTGCAGAGGAACAGAGAGGAATGGCCGGGTGGGCTTTGGTTAGCTGGTGGATTTCTGTTAAGCTGCATGGCGTTTCTGGTTTTACTTTTTTTAAATTTTTTTAATTTTTTTTTTATTTTTGACAGTTTTACATAGTTCTTTTTCCTATCACCCCCAGGCTGGATTAGAGGCATGCGCCACAATGCCTGGTTCACTATTCTCAACAGTTTCTGCTGTCAGTAAGGATAAGCACCCAATCTATTCTCCAACCTCCTCTGTCGTGCGGCTCACGTGAGATAACGTGTTTGGAGCGCTACTGTGGCCTGACAGGCGGCTCCCTCTCGACAATACCGCTGCTTGTTCTCAGAAGCCCAGCAAAACGGCCACATCTTAGAGTGACCTGCCTTGGAGGACACACAGACCCAGATGGAGTTGTGATGTAGTCATAACTAGACCTGGCCACCCCTCCCCACCCCCGCCCTCGCCCCATCTCCAGCCTGGCCCACCTCACCTGCCCCTCTGAGAACTCTTCCAGACAGATGGCACACATGGGGGCCGAGCTGCAGCTGCTCCCCGAGTCTGGCCACTCGGCTCGAGCCCGTCTACAGCTGGCTTGGTACCTCCTGGTGGCCAGCTGGCTGATGGCCCGGGCTGTCCGCTGCTGAAGAGGATCCTGGGAAGAGGAATGGAGTTCACATTGAAGCAAGAGCTCTGCGGTCCTGTCTCCTGGGCCCCAGCATGGCCCCAGTTCCATCTCCCCATCAGATCGCACGGCCAAACGAGTGCCCTTGAGGGCGCGTCCCCTCTGAGCTCCTGCACAGATGGCACCTTTGGTCCTACCAGCTCGCTAGATTCCATTAGACTTTTCTTCCTTTGATGACACACGATATCATTACGTGGGCCTGGAGAGATGGCTCGTCGGTTAAGAGCACTCACTGACTGCTCTTCCAGAGGTCCTGAGTTCAAATCCCAGCAACCACATGGTGGCTCACATCCATCCATAATGAGATCTGACTCCCTCTTCTGGTGTGTCTGAAGACAGCTACAGTGTACTTACATTTAGTAAATAAATCATTCTTCAAAAAAGTATTACTATTCTATTCTGTGTGGATGGGTGTTTTGTCTCGGTGTAGCTCTGGCTGTCCTGGAACTTGCTCTGTAGACCAGGCTGGCCTCTAACTCAGAGAGATCCACCTGCCTCTGCCTCCCTGAGTCCTGGGATTAAAGGTGTGTGCCACCACCACTACTCTGCTAAATAAAAGTTTCTTAAGAGTGGAGGAGTTTGCTTCATATTGGTTTTTTGTTTGTTTGTTTGTTTTGTTTTGTTTGTTTTGTTTTTTGGTTGATTTTACTCATGGTGCTGTTCCCAACACCTGAAACTGATATGTATTACTCAGTATAGTTGATAAATGGGTGGACAGACTGATGGATGGATGGACAGATGGGCAAGAGATCTGAGGAGAGGCTACTAAAAGCAACAGAAAGCCTAGAGTGTTTATTTAAGGAGGCTGTTTCACGGCCATCAAGACACCTGTCTGTCTCACTTTCTTCTTTCTCCCTCCACATTCATACCCACACCCACTTCTATCAGGCAGCCGACACTGCTCACCGGTCTGCTATGGTGGGGGTGGCACCGGACACGCAACACCGAAGCCAGGATGATCACAAAGACGGTCCCCACCACGGTCAGGAGGATCCACACGTCATAATTTGCCTGGGGATGTGGGAAGCAGAGAAGACAAGGGTCACACTCTGGAAAGAGCCAGACCAAGTCAGGAAGGAAAGTAAAGGGACTGAAGAGAGGGGGCTGTGGACTCCTGGGCCTCCCCCAGAGGGATGAAGAGATGGAACTGAACTCACTAGACAGCCCTCTCTGCTTGGGGCTGCAGGAGAGTGCTCCTTATCTGGGAAGCTACACCCACGTTGGCAGGCAAAGGAGAGGCTGGGGCTCACAGCCTGGGAGCCCCGCAGGCAGGCTTCTCTTCTCTGTGCCTTTAAGCCACAGAGCTGAAAACTGCCATCGGGTCCAATCTGTTCATCTTGTAGATGAGGCTCAGGGAGTGGGAGAGACTCCCCAAGATGCATGGCTAGGTGGACTCTAGAGGGTTTCCAGGGGGCTGGTGGATAAAGTGGAGGTGACTGCAGATGCGAGGCTGAGACCTGAGGTGCTTACCCCAGCGGGGGGCTCCTTCAGCTCAATCCACACATAGGCCTTCCGGTTCTTGTACACAAACTCCATCAGTTTCTCGGCATCGTGACCCCAGATCAGCACCACTGGCTTAGTCAGCCCCAGGGGCTGCTGCAGCTGCAGAGAACAAAGCCCCAGCAGGGCTGCTTGACTTCTGCTTCCACCCCCAAGAACCCTACTTCCCTCCATGCAGACCCCCTCCTGGAACACCCTCCCTCGCACCCATAGGCACCTGCTCGGCCGCTGATCGATCCTCGGTGATGTCGAAGAGTACAGCGTTAGCTCCTCGCTCGCCGGCCATCCGGGCCTGCAGAAACAGAGCAGAGGCCGGTCCCACCCTGGCCACGGCTGGCTCTCAACCCCGGGGCGCTCGCACACTCATCTCACCCTGGGTCGTGCATACTGACAAGTGCGTGTGCAAGGAGTCAGGGAGCTCGCGTGTGTATGTGCAGAGAGTCGGGGAGCCTGGCACCCTGGGCTGAGCCAGTCCTCTGCCTTCAAAGAATAGCATTCATTCTTTCATTTTGAAATAGACCCCTCACCCCGGCTTCACTGGGTATCAGATGTGGCTTTGGCTCCGGTGTGAGACACAGGCCTTGCTCGGGGATCAAGCAGCGTGAACAAAAGGCAGGGAGTGCCAGCCGTTGGAGGAAGATAGAGAAGACCTGAGAAGCCAGCCCTGCCTAGCCAGGGGCAGCTATGGAATGCCACCTCTCAGGAGTGAGGCTCAGGTAGAGTGCTGAGAGCCTGGGACACTGTTCTGACCCCCCCCCGCCCCCACCGGGAGATCTCCCACCTCAGTGTGTCACCCAGGGGTGCTCCTCTCCCTGCCACCCTGTAGCTTTCCAAGCTCTTTGGTTCCAATCCAGGGCCTTAAAGAGCCCTTGTCCTACACTTGATCCCTTTGTCCATTCCCATAGGACGGCCTGATTGAAGAGGGCCGACGAGAGGGCTGCTCCCACAAGATCACGCCCGTGCACAGGTGCACAAGTGCGTTCACCAAGGGCTTCGAGACCCTGTCGACCCTGTCGGAGGCAGCACAATCTAGCCAGCCATGCAGGGCGGCAGCAGCGCCCGCCCCGATAAGAGTCAAAGACAGAGCAAGAGGAGGGAACCTGGGGGCCTGTGAGGGGGTGAGAGAGGGAAGATAAGAGAAAAGCAGCCACAAACAACTGTCAAGTTCGGGCGCCATGCGTAAGCTGCTCGCAGCCTACTATCGGACCTCCCAGACGGTTAGGCTCCTCTGGTGCCATCTCCCTCCCAGGGACCCTGCTGACTCTCTGAGGCTTTCCTGCAGGCAGTGAAGGAGTTAACTCTTCTGCAAGTCACAGTGGCAGGAAGAGGAGCCCGGGCTGGGACTCACTCACACTCCCAGTTCTTTTGATCTGTGCTGTCTTCCCAGGGAGAGCCTGTTGGGGCAGGTCTCCTGCCAGGCAGGCTGGGAGCAGCTTGGTCCTCTGCTCTCTGCTCCCCACTCCCCAAGCAGTGGCAGGGGCTAGGGGGCCCCTTAGAACCAGTTGCCTGCAGGCAGGGGACAGGGAGAGGCAGTGAGACATATAAGCAGGTGTGTGTGTGTGTGTGTGTGTGTGTGTGTGTGTGTGTGAGATTTTGGTTTAGGATAAGTTTCTTTCCCTCTCTCTTGCTCCAGGAAGTTGGGCTGGTCTCACTACAGGGCCTGCCTAGGCTAAATGACTACCACCCCAAGCCCTGAGGAAATTCTCGGACTCTACAATGGACTGGGGAAGAAACTGAGAAACTGCAGCTTCCACTGGCCTCTCAACCACTTCCTCCCAGAAAGGCCTGCCCAGCTGAGCTCCTTCAGACAAATCTTCAGGGCCCTGCAAACAAGGGCTTTCAAGTAGTGCTGGGAGAGGAGCCCCTGTTAGGGGTGATCCTACTAGTAATTACAGTCCAGGGATGGGTGAGAACTAGGAGGGGTACCCTAGTAGTCACAGAACGAGATTCTCAGGGCCTCAAATTTCCCATCTCTAAGATTCTAGGCCCAGTGTGGCCTGGCTTGGGGACTCCCTTCTTTGGAGATATTCTTTCTTCTTTGAAGAATTGGGGTAGGAGAAGTGGAAAGCAATTACTGATGAAGTTCAAACACCCCAGCCCATTACAGCCTGTAATTATAAAGTTGTAAAAGCCATCAAAGAGCGCAGAGCGTTTGCCAACAGGAGAAAATAAACAGGACTTTCTGGTAGTGGGTTCCTGAGTCCAGCTTTCTGTTCTAGGGGCAGAAAGCAAGATTTGGGCATGAGGAGCAGTTCAGCTGGGACTTTCTGAACCCCCTGCCCACTAACACCCAAGGGTAGGAGCTACAGAGTGTCTGGGTGACAGAAAGGATGGGTAAGGGCCTACAACCAGAAACGCAGGCTTAGAGAGACAGTGCAGAGACCTCTCTGGATACCTTGGGCCAGCAAGCAAGCAGGGCTCCACCAGGAGCCAATTCAGGGTGTGCAGAGAGGGAGCTGAAGTCCTGTCTCTTGGTCCACTAGACGCTGTTAAATTTTCCCCTACGGACCACAGTGGCTGTTTCTGCACATCATCTGCTCATCCATAATATAGCTGTGCCTACTAGGCCTGAGGCTCCAAGGCATTCGGAAGGTCAAGACTCCCCATGCATAAAACACGATAATGCTCACAACAGTGTTTTAGAGCCAGGCTTCTCAAGCTTCCTAAGGCTGCGACCCTTCCACACAGCTCCTCATGCCGCGGTGGCCCCCAACCATAAAATAATCTTGTTGCTGCTTCATAACCGTAAATTTGCTACTGTTATGAATCGTAATGTAAATATCTGATATTCAGGATGGTCTTAGGTGTCCCTTGTGAAAAAGTTATTTGACCCCTCAAAGGGGTCAAGACCCACAGGTTGAGAACCACTGCTCTGGGATGTAAATGAAAGGAACACTTCTCGCTTCAGAATGTTCTTCCTTCTACTTTCTGCCCCCAATCGGACACAAATACTTAACACACAAAACAGACAAATGTGAAGCAGCTCCCTCTGACGGGGGACATTGGTCTTCTTCTACCTGTTCCAGGCACCTCCAAGAATCACAGACTTAGCAGAATATTGTGTTGAAAGTTCATTTGGCCAAAGCCCCCCATCTCCTGGGAGGAAAGCTAGAGGGAGGGATTTCTGCTTCTACAGAGCTGGGTCCCGCTGCAAAGATTCACAGGACCAGTGGCGCTGGGCTGCCCTTGAGAAAGGACAGAGGGAAGGAGAAGGCGTGTGTATCTTCCTGAGATCTACCCTTCCCAGCGTGCCAAAGCATGGATCCCAGATCTGCTCCCACTATTAGCTGTGAGACTTTGGGGCGACTCCCCCGGGGTTCTGTTTTCTTCCCTGTAAACTGGGACAATAAGGGGCCCTGCTGCAGAGGGGTACTGAGACATTAATCAGTCCATGTAAAGTACTTACACTTACGCCTCGTGCATGTTGTTATTGTATCAACTATAATAGATGGTTCGCAGACATGAGTTCATTTATTCCTTAGGATTCCCCAAGACAGTCAGGAGCCCGAGACTCAGAGGGTCCATGGACACTATCACCGTGTCTGTGGACATGGCAATGGCTGTGCAGCATCCAGATCATCAGCCTCCACAGTACCTGCTTTCTGGTCTGTTTTGTCTTAAGGTGTGGTCTCACTATGTAGTCCAGGTTAGCCTCAAACCGCACAGTCCTACTACTGACTTAGCATTCCTGCATACTGGGGTCATAGGTATGTGCTACCATGTCCAACTTGAGAGTACCTTCTCTTATCTACCGGGTGCTGGTCATCTTGGTACCCAGCTGCTTGTCTCTGAATATGATTCCTACCATTAGGCAAAAGGCCTCTGTGCTTGTCCAGCCATGATAGGGGGAGCGGAGCTGCTAAGGAAGCAGACACCAAGGCAGGAGCAGTCACAAGAACGGGAAAGTCAAACAGAGTTATGGTGAGGGTTTCAGAGAAGAGCAAGAAGATAAGCTAGAAAGACAGCCGGCTTTTGCGAACTGTAAGGAAGAGCACACAAGCAAAGGCTGTCCAGTGGCGGGACACACACTTGCTCTGTGCAAGGCTCTGTATTGAATCCCCAGTACCAGAAAGAACGAACCAAAATGAAACAACATGAAGCAGCAACAGGTGGTATTGAAGGGTGATGATTGATGTCAGAGACAACAGAGCTGCCACTGTCGTCATTTACGGAATGACTGGCATTGAATTGTGTGTCTGCATCTGTGCTGTCCCATTAGGTCCCCATAACTAGGGCTGGAGAGATGGCTCAGTGGTTAAGAACACTGGCGACAGCCGGGCGGCGGTGGTGGCACACGCCTGTAATCCCAGCACTCTGGGAGGCAGAGGCAAGCAGATTTCTGAGTTCGAGGCCAGCCTGGTCTACAGAGTGAGTTCCAGGACAGCCAGGGCTATACAGAGAAACCCTGTCTCAAAAAAACCAAATCAAAAAAAAAAAAAAAAAAAAACACTGGCGGCTAGTTCAGGGGACCCAGGTTCAATTCCTAGCACCCACACATGGTGGCTTGCAATCATCTCTACCTTCAGTTGCAGAGGACCTGATGCCCTCTTCTGGCCTCTGAAGGCACCAAGCATGCATGCCTATGGTACACAGAGATACATGCAGACAGAACATTAATCTGCATAAAAATAATTAATTAAAAATATCCTCATGATTATTCGCGTATAAATCCCATTACTACTCCCCTTTCACAGATAAGGAATCAAAGTCCAGGTCAGATGGGAGAGCCATCAGACTGAAGGGTAGCTGTGAGCCGCAGTTCACCTATTCTAGGGTTCAGTTCTGCCAGGGATGAAGACTGCTCTCCCCCCTTTCCCTACCCTTTCTCTCCCCCTTTACTTATTAATTTAAAAAATTTTTATTTTATGTGTACAAGTATGCTGTCGCTGACACCCCAGAGGAGGATCCCATTACAGATGGCTGTGAGCCACCATGTGGTTGTTGGGAATTGAACTCAGGACCTTTGGAAGAGCAGCCAGTGCTCTTAACCACTAAGCCATCTCTCTAGCGCCATTTTCTTTTATATTTTATTTTGAGAGGGTCTCATATATCCTAGGCTAGACCTAAATTTGATATGTAGTCAAGGATGATCTTGAACTTCTAACCCTCCTGTGTCTACCAGCTGAATGCTAGGATTATAAGCACTCACCGCCGCACCAGACTTAATATTAAGGGAGAACCAGAACAGGAACCAATCTGGGTGAGTGATTTTCAATTTTTTTCTTTATCAAAGGCCTTATCTTACCCTTATACTTCCTAGGAGCCATAGTGTGTGTGTGTGTGTGTGTGTGTTATATAATTTGTGTTAACGTGCCGAACTTAAGAGAATTCTATAAAACCAAAGCAGAAGTAAGAATTTTAGTGTGGCCTTTGAGATTTCTGAGACATTTGCACACCTTTTTTGAGCAGGGAACCCTAGGATGCCTCCAGTGGGCTGGGTCAGTGATGGGACCTGACTTGGGGAAAGGGCAATTCCCTTAGCAGTGAGAGGGCAGCCAGACGGGGCTCATCCTGATCACCAGTGTAGCTTGACTGAGAGGCACCTTGGGGATCTGGAGAGGGTCCCGCTGGGTGTGTCTGTGAGGATGTTTCTGGAGAGCTTAATTAAAGGGGAAGACCTGCCCTAGTGTGGAGAGCACCATCCCACAGACTGGGGCCACAGATAGAACGGAAGGGAGGGAAGGAGAGGCCCCACTCGCAGAGCCTTGGTGTGTGTGTGTGTGTGTGTGTGTATGTGTGTGCGCTCGCGGGTGCAGGGTTTCCTGGGCCTCAGTAATATGAGCTTCTCTACCTACCATGTTCTCCAACCATGGGTACCCCAGTATGAGCAAAGAAACACCGAAGCCGTCTACTATGGTCTGACGCTTCTGAAGACATGAGCCGGAAATAAATCCCCCCTTCTCTTAAATAGTTCTTGTAGCTATTTTGCCACTTCCACCGGAAGTCAGTCTAATGCACTAGGCAAGAGTTGCCCTCCTGAAGAACAGGACCTGTGGTTACCAGGGATAGCAGCCAGGCGCTCCTTTAAATCCCTAACAGGCTTTCTGGGGTTGTTTTAACTTTACTTTTCTTTGGACATGGTGGTATGTAGCTCGTGGTTTAATCAGACACTGTGTTAAAACAACTGCAGGAAGCTGGGCGTGGTGCTGTACACCTGCAGCCCCAGCACGGAGAGGCGGAGGCAGGACAGGGACTTTTAAAGCCAGCCTAGCCTACACCAGGGAGACTCTGCTTTAAACATCAAAGGAAGTCGGGTGCGTTGGGAGGGTCAGAGTTAGATGTCACACTTTCTGAGAAGTTTCCAGAATAAGCACATGGCCCTTCTGCAGAGGTAAGGAGAAGCCGGGAACTCCCTCCAAGCCTCTCTGAATTCTCTGCGCACACCCAGCACTCACGCAGAGCAAGCGCTGAGTCGGAGCTTCCTTAATCAACATTTCTCCAGAGTTTGTAAAGCAGGAGGAGAAACTAAATATCCACACGCAGGGTAGCTTCAGTCAGAAGGAAATCCGCAGCTGTAAAGGACTGTGATCTATGGTGCAGTGACTGAGAAAGGCTTTCTGGGCTCAGGCGCTCAAAATCCAAAATAAATACAAAGGGTCTGGTCCATGTTCCCCTGGGTACAGAGGTAAGCTATACAGAAAACAGTAACTGTCATTATCAGTGAAGGATCTCCGGTGGCAGGTAGCAGGCCAGCCAAGCAGAGGGCTCAGGAAAGCTGGGCGACTGCAACCATGGGGCGTAGGATATGGGGCGTGGGGCGTGAGGCATGAGGCGGCACAGTGCTCGCGCTGCTGAGCATGGAGCGCTAGGCTAGGACATTTGCGCTTGCGTGCTTAGCTTGGTTTGGATTTTGGAGACGTTTCTCTGTGTAGCCCAGACTGGTCCCAAACTTAGGATGTCTGCCACAGCCTCCTGAGGTCTAACATTTTAAATTATTTTATTTATTATTCATTTTATTTATTTGTTTGTTTGTTAGTTTATTATTTTTGAGGCAAGATTTCTCTGTGTCAGCCTAGCTGTCCTGGAACTCAGAGCTCCGACCATTTCTGCCTCCCAAGTGCTATGATTAAAGGTGTGTACCTCCGCAGTCTGGCTTATTTTCAAGTTTTGTTTGGTTTTTGGTTTTTGGTATGTTTTTATTTTTTGGTTTTTTTGAGACAGGGTTTCTCTGTGTAGCACTGACTAGAACTCATGTAGACCAGGCTGGCCTGGAACTCAGAAATCCACCTGCCTCTGCCTCCTGAGTGCTGGGATTAAATGTGTGCACCACCATGCCTAGCCTATTTTCAGTTTGTTTGGGTTTTTTTTTTTTGGTTTGGTTCCCCCCCCCCCCCCAGACAGGGTTTCTCTGTGTAGTCCTGGCTGTCCTGGAACTCACTCTGTAGACCAGGCTGTCCTGGAACTCAGAAATCTGCCTGCCTCTGCCTCCCAAGTGCTGGGATTAAAGGCACGCGCCACCAATGCCCGGCAGTTTGTTTGTTTTTTAAAGATTTATTTATTATATGTAAATACACTGTAGCTGCCTTCAGACACTCCAGAAGAGGGCGTCAGATCTTGTTACAGATGGTTGTGAGCCACCATGTGGTTGCTGGGATTTGAACTCAGGACCTTGTCAGTGCTCTTAACTGCTGAGCCATCTCTCCAGCCCCTATTTTCAGTTTTTAAATGTGGCAATTAACTTACATTTTAGCGGGAGGTATTTTCCTTTCCTTCTTTGAGTTTTTGTTCTGTTTTTGAGACAGAGTCTCACCTATCCCAGGCTGGCCTCCCGGTATGTGACTGAGGTGACTGAATTTCTCATTGTTCTGCCTTCATCCTGGAGGGCTGCAATTATAAGCAGGAAACCTGGCTTTGTGCAACGCTAGAGAACAAACCCAGGGCCTGGTGCAGTCTAGGCAGGCGCTCCGCCACACAAGCCAGATCCCCAGGCCTGATTTGCACACATCCCTTGTGCAAGCCGAAGTTGTCTTGCAGCGAAGTAACAAACTTCACAGGGAACATGTGACGGCTGCAAGGAGAGTAATCGCTTCCAACTTAGTGTTTCGTTCTCCCTTTCTGAGCTGGGGCTTTCTGATAGAGCACTGACTGACCTGGTGCCTACCGTACAGCCTGAACTGGCCTCGGTGCTCAGTAACCCTAGCGCCACCGCCTGAGTGCTGGGCTCCAAGAGCCACCACGCCTGGCTCCGCCTTGCTGTTCGTGAGAAAGAGTGCCCAGATGTTTCTGAGGCATGAAACAAAGCACCACCCCACCCCATGCATCCCACCCGATGGTTCCTGTACTGAGGAAGGGCAAGTCCTCAGGAATTTTTAAGAGATGGAGTGGGTGAGAGAGAAGAGGGGGGGAGGGGGTAAGGAGCTCATGCTGGGATGGAACTCCAGAAAGTTCTAGGACTGGACAGTGGACTAAGGACAAAAGCATGCATTTCTACCTCTCTCGGATGGGTTATGAGCTTGGGGAACTTGAGGGAATCAGGCTTAGCGTTCTTTTTGCTTTTAAAGAGTTATTTATTATTATATGTGAGCACACTGTAGGGGTCTTCAGACATACCAGAAGAGGGCATCAGATCTCATTATGGATGGTTGGGAGCCACCATGTGGTTGCTGGGATTTGAACTCAGGACCTTAGGAAGAGCAGTCAGTGCTCTTAAGTCAGTGCTCTTAACCACTGAGCCATCTCACCAGCCCCCAGGCTTAACATTCTTAAGATTATTTGTTATTATTTTATGTGTATGGGTGTTTTGCCTGAATGTGTGTGTCTGTGTACCATTGGTGTCCACTGGGGTTCCTGGTGCCAGAAGAGGGCATCGGAGTTCGTGGAACTGAGTTACAGATGGTAACCATGTGGGCGCTGAGAATTGAACCCAGATCTTCTGGAAGGACAGCCAGAGGGTTTGTTGTTATTGTTGTTGTTGTTTTGTTTTGTTTTGTTTTGTTTTGTTTTGTTTTGTTTTGAGACAGGGTTTCTCTGTGTAGCTCTGGCTGTCCTGGAACTCATTCTGTAGACCAGGCTAGCCTCTGGCCTCGAACTCAGAAATCCGCCTGCCTCTGCCTCCCAAGTGCTGGGATTAAAGGCCCGGCCACATCTAGAGTTCTTAACCACTGAGCTCAGCCACCTCTCCAGCCACAAGGGTCTTATCATTGTCTCTTTCTCTCTTGATTTTTTTTTGGGGGGGGGGTGTTTTCCCAGACAAGGTTTGTCTGTATAATCTTGTTCCAACTGTTCTAGAATATACTCTGTAACCAGGGTGGCATCAAACTCAGATCCTCCTGCCTCTGCATCCCTGGGATTGAGTGCTGGGATTAAAGGAGTGCCCACTATTGCCCAGCGGGCTTATCATTCTTGAGACAAGGGAACTGGGGGTGCTCATAGCTCACGCTGGGTGCAGCGGAGGAGTGTGGTGTCAGGTCTACCTTACTGGCCAGGGACAGGCAGGGGCGAGGAGCTCGTCGGGGACTCTCCAGCTTGACGATGCTGATGAACCCAGGCTCTAGGTTGTCGTCGTCACTGGCGTTGCACAGGTACAGGGGGTGGGACTGCAGAGAGACAGACATCCGGGTCAGGTGAGCTCTAGGCAGCTGTGAGCTATGCACAAGAACCAAGTACGACTACGATCTTCTAGGCAGATTCCAGGTTGACCTTTGGTTTTTGTTTGTTTGTCTTAAATTTTTTTCAAGACAGGATTTCTCTCTCTCACAGCCCTGGCTGTCCTGGAACTCTCTTTATAGACCAGGCTGGCCTCGAACTCTCAAAGACCCTCCTGCCTCTACTTCTGGAGTGCTGGGATTGAAGGCATGGGCCACCACACCCAACATAGGTTCGATCCTTTTAAAATGTTTAAAAATAATGTATTATTACTGTGCATGCATGTGTGCATGGGACAGGCAGGGGCGAGGTGCATATGTGCTGTAGTGTGCACATGGGGGAGCTGTTTTTCTCCTTCCGCCTTAGAGTCTGGGGACTCGCACTCAGGTTCTCTGACTGCTCCTACTTGCTGAGCCTAAGTAGGCGGGTCTCTTGGTATTATAAAAGAATAGAATTAGCCAGGCATGGTGGCCAATAGGCTGTAACTTGGAATTCCAGAAGCAGGAGGTTTGCCAGAGTATGAGGCCAGCCTGGGTTACATAGTGAGTTTTAGGCTATCCTGTCTTAAAAAGGGTGACCCTTACTACTAGATTGCTTCCTATTAATCATTGTTTGTCCCTTTGGAGGTGCTGGAGGAAGAGGGGATGGGGACAGGTGGGAAGGAGCAGTGTCACAGCAGGGACCTAAATGAACCTGCTGTCAAATAGCTGTGGGACCCTTAAGGCATACCTTTCCAAACAAACAATAATAATAAACAAACAAACAAATAAATAATACAGTCTTTCCTGGTCACAGAATCCGCTGAGTCCTGATTCTTCTGCTTGCTCCCAAACCTCTAAGCTCTGAGAGCACTCCCCTGCCTCTGCGTGCCAGGCTCTGAGAATGCCGCGGGCTTCTGCATCTTCTTCCCCTTCTGCGCTTGACCCCACAGCGGTGCCAGGCGCTACCGATACCTCTTTGGTTCGCCCCAATAGCTCTTGCTCTGTAGATTCTGTCCTGTGTCTTCTAACTCTGTCTACCCGCCCCTACTGTTCTCACTTTGCATGTGTGTGCCCATCACGGGATCAAGCAAGCTGCGGGGAGAGGCTGTCAATCAATGTGGGCTCCCTTGCTTTGCACCAAAGCCCTGATAATAAAATCTCTGGGTTGGGGTGATGGGATTCCAGCACTTAAGGATCACTGGGCTGGTGGTAACGGACATTTAGAGCGGGAGAAAGGTTATATGCTTTTGTCTCCAGAAAATGAAAGGCTGACCTGCTCTTTCTCTCTTTCTTCAGTGGATAATACACCGGCTTTAGCTTGCCAATCTAGTCCTTTCATATGCGTATGCACCTGTGTGTGTGCTCGAGTGTACGTGTGTATATGTGTGTGTGTGTGTGTGCGTGTGCGCGTGTGTGCGTGTGTGTGTGTGTGTGTGTGTGTGTGTGTTTACATGCTCATTTTGTGCACATGCGTACAATATCCAGAGACTGATACTGGAATTACCGACCCACTGCTCTCTACCTTATTTTCTGAGACTGGGTCTCATTGAGCCTGGAGCTTGTTCACTAGACCAAGCTGTAGGCAGCCTGCCCCAGGGATTCGCCCATGCCTGTCTCCTGTCTCCTCAGTACTCAGATTACAGGTGTACACCACCATGCCAACCTGAGGTCAGGCTGGCCTCAGACACAAGAGACTTGCCTGCCTCTGCCTCCCAAGTGCTGGGATTAAAGGCGTGAGCTATCAAGATTTATATTCCTATTTTGTATATATGAGTGCTTGCCTGAACACGCACAATGTATGTACCTGGGCCCTGAGGAGGCCAGAGGAGGGCATCACATCCCCTAAACTGGAGTTACAGACAGCCGTGAACTGCCACGTGGGTGTTGGAAACCAAACCCAGGCTCGCCGCAAGAGTGGCCAGTGTTCTGAACCGAGTGGGGTTTCTTTAGCTGGTGCCCAGGTTTTAAACACGGTGCTGGGGAGGTTGAACTCCAGTCCTCGCTTTGTGTGACAAGCACTGTACTGACGAAGCCATCTCCCCAACCTTCCCTTCAACTCTTCATTCTACCAAGCGGCACGGCTCCCACCGTGCCACGTAAACAGACCGCCTTGTGGTGTCAGGATGCTAGTGTGTCCGAGAGACCGTGGGAGGATACGGGATGCAGAGCCTAATAATTCCACCTAAGGAAGAGAGCGTGTATCACAGGGGTGACTCCGTAGCCTTGCTGGGGACTAATGCGTTCAGCCAGAAGACCCACAGAAGAGGTGAGGGTGGAGAGGTCCTTCCGGCAGAGGAAGCTGCAGGTTGAGGTGGGATTCTAAGAAGACGGGCAGGCACGGCAGAAGAGGAGGCAGGAAAGAGTGCAGTGGGGGCCACAGACTCACACACGACAAGGAGTGCCCTGGTGGTTCAGAGAGAATCTGTGTGAAGGAGAGTAAGACACGGCCACTCCGACACGACAGAAACTGTTAGGACATGGAAATAGCCACAGAAGTACACTGCTCTCTAAGATCCCAAGACCCGCGGGGCGGTGGTGGCTCACACCTTTAATCTCAGCACTTGGGAGGCAGAGGCAGGCGGATTTCTGAGTTCGAGGCCAGCCTGGTTGGTCTACAGAGTGAGTTCCAGGACAGCCAGGGCTACACAGAGAAACCCTGTCTCAAAAAAAAAAAAAAAACCAAATCCCCCCCCCCAAAATCCCCAAACCCCCTCACACTGAGCAGAGGGTGGATCAGGAAAAAGGAAGATGTTCAAATATTTACCCACTACTCTGTCCCCAGCCTTGACCCAGAGCCACCGTCCAGAGCAGCGCTGTTGGAGGATGTCCCTGGGGAGGTGGAAGAGGAGGAGAACCTAGAGAAGAAGTCACCAGATTGACTCTGAACCAGCAACCAAGGGTATGAGAACAGAGGCAGCTGGCCATTTTAAGTGTCTCCTGCCTTTCAGGGCTCCAGGCCCTATCTCCCCGAAAGACAGGCACTGCCTCCTGGGGCATAAGAAGCCAAGGCCATGCAGGACAAGAACTTAGCTCACCTGACTCTGTTCTCTGCTGTTATAGGGCTCGCTGTGCATGCAGGGTCGGCCTCCATTGGCCTGGCCGACAGCGATCATGAAGAGAACAATGGTGTGCGTGGCTCTGTTTGCACTGACTGGTCTAAGCACCTGCAGGCCACTATGAAGTAGAAAGCTGTTGTCCCTTCTTTAAAGACGGGGGACGCATGCACCAAGAGGCTAAGTAAGGTCTCCGTGAGGACGCAGCTGGTCCCAGCACTCAGGAGGCAGAGGCAGGTGGATCTTTGTGAGCACAAGGCCAGCCTGGTCTATATAAAGCCAGTTTGTCCCAGGACAGCCAGGGCCTGGTTACACAAGGAAACTGTTCTTAAAAAAACAGGAAAAGGAAAAAAGAAAAAAAAAAAGAAAAAAGGAGAACATGGCTGGTAACTGACACCACCAGAATCTGAGCACATAGGAGAACACATTAAAGGAAAAACGATGACAGACCTGGGCCCAGGCTCATAGACCTGCAATCGTAGTACTGAGGGCTGAGACAGAAGGAAAGCCATTGGGGTCCAGGCTAGCCTGGGCTACATAATGAGTTTCAGGCCAGCCTGGGCTACTATGTGAACACCTGTTTGTAAATGTTTACATTGCAGCAAGCCTCCTGTCTCTGCCTCCCAAGCACTGAGATAAGTGTGCACCATCATGCTCAGTCAGTCAAAAGGCCCAAGCACAAGTCCCTAGAATGCTGGTGACCCCCAGGATGTTGTCCTAGGCACTGTCCACACATACTTTTTTTTTTTTTTTTTGCAGGGGTTTTGGGGGACAGGGTCTCTCTGTGTAGCCTTGGCTGTTCTAGACTTGCTTTATAGACCAGACTGGACTCAAACTCACAGAGATCCTCCTGCCTCTGCCTTCTGGAGTGCTGAATTAAAGCCATGTGCCACCACCGCCTGGCCCACCCAGTGGGTGGGCTGCGCGTGACCCAACCCACCCTCAGCCGTGGCTCTCCACACACAGCCTCATCTCCTCTAGAGCGCCACACCCCTACGCCCGAATGCTCTCTAGTGAGATACCTCCAGCCCGGCTCGCTCAAGCCCGACCGCATCACTGTGTCGGCTCTAACTGGCTCCCCCGCGTTCCCTCAGGATGTCACCCAGCTAAGAGCCAACCTTCCAGTTTCCTCAGTTCCTTCGACTGTCAACATGCAAGAAGTCAACAAACCCTTGGCTTCTGGCACTCAGGAGGCAGAGGCAGGAGGATCTTTGTGAGTTCCAGGACAGCCAGAGCTACATAGTGAGACCCTGTCTCAAAAACCAATAAAGGAAAGAATGAATGAACGACTCACCAAATTTGATCAATTTTATACAAATGTGTCTCTACTTTGTCCCTTCTCGCAGCGGCTTCCCTGGAGAGCCCTCTCCTGCAGCCCCAGCAGAAGGAGGCATCTAGTCCCTGCTCCTGGTTCATCATAAGGTGAGAGGTCAGGAGACCATTCAGCTCCCTGCCTGTGTCTTTACTTCTGCTTCTCCCTACTCCGCCCAGCTCCGCCCACCTCCGCCCACCTCCGCCCAGCTCCTAATTTATACCTGCCACCTCCATGGTTGCCCTGAGTCACTAGAAACTTACCCAGGGTTGCCTTAGCCCGCCAGTCCCTTTGCACAGTGGCAAGAGTGGCTTCAGTACTGACTTAAGCATGCTTGTCTCAATGGAGAGCTCTCACCAGGCTCCTCCAAGCTCTTGGGATGAAGTCTGCACTCTTGACTGACTGGCCTGGGCTTGGGGGCACTCTGGCTTTGGTGGGCAAAGGCACTTGTGCCAGCCTCGACCCTGGAACCCACAGAAAGGCAGAAGGAGGGATCGCTATAAAGTCGGCAGTCTGGCCTCCGCGGGTGCACTATGACACACATGCCCACACATACAAATCATGTATGTGTGCATGCACAGCACACACACACAGACACATGGACACATTTTTTTAAAGGCTGTGTCTGGACTGGGCTTACCTTATGGTTTACTCTCTTCCTATACCCCACCTCCCTGCGATCATATCCAAAAACAACAAGTGGTATCACTTCCCCAAACACACCTCTGGCATTTGCCAGTCTGTCCTGTATTTCCCTAACCAGTCTCAACCCCACCGTGGTGCAGTTGTCTATTGTCTTTCCTCCCCAGTCCCCAGGTCACCTGTCCCTCCCCGATGTCCTATCAGTGCCTGCTGTCCATGGGGTACTCAAGATTTGCTGAGGAGTTATCGAGGGTCTATAACCAGATGGCTGGCAGATAACTTAGTGGACACCAGAATCTGGCAACGGCTGCACTGTGGAAGACGGGTGTGAGGAGTCGGTAGGCGAAGACACTGGAACTGACCAACCAAGAAATAACAAGAGCTTTCTTATTCTTTCTGTATTTCCTGTTGTCTTAGTCAGGGTTTCTATTCCTGCACAAACATCATGACCAAGAAGCAAGTTGAGGAGGGAAGGATTTATTCGGCTTACACTTCCACACAGCTGTTCATCACCAAAGGAAGTCAGGACTGGAACTCAAGCAGGTCAGAAAGCAGGAGCTGATGCAGAAGCCATGGAGGGATGTTTCTTACTGGCTTGCTCAGCCTGCTCTCTTATAGAACCCAAGAATACCAGCCCAGAGATGGCACCACCCACAAGGGGCCCTCTCCACTTGATCACTAATTGAGAAAATGCCCCACAGCTGGATCTCATGGAGGCACTTCCCCAACTGAAGTTCCTTTTCCTATGATAACTCCAGCCTGTGTCAAGTTGACACAAAAAGCAGCCAGTACACCTGTCCTGTCTTTTCTCTCCATCTCCTTGTCTCAGGAGCATTAGCCAAAGACCAATGCTGGCTCAAGACCTCTCTCTTCCTGGCTTTGGTGAAAAGTGAACTCTTTAAGGAAGTACAGGTGTCCTAAAGGCGAAAGAAGTGGAGCATGGACGTTGTGTGTCCAGAACCTAAGATGCACCTTAAAGGGATGAGTGGGACCTAGATGCACCCCGCAGTGGGAATCTGAAGCCTGCGCCCCAGGAGGAGTCCAGTCCCTGCAGACCGACTGAACAATAGATATGCACAGGCTGCTGTCCAAGCAGAGCAGTGTCACCTCAGATTTTCCCCCCCTTTCCCTTTCTCCATCTCTCTTCTTTCCAAGACAGGTTAGCCTCAGACTCACTAAGTCGCTGAGGATGACTGCATTTCTGATTCTCCCTGAGTACTAAGTGTATAGGCATGTGCCCCAACATCTGGTTGACTCAGGGCTGGAGTGGAACCCAGGCTTCATGCTGCAGGGTAAGCACTTTACTGACTGAACCATATCTGCAGAGAGTAAACGTATCTAAACCTTTCTTCTCTTTCAGTGCTAGAGATGGGGCCCAGGACCTCGCACATGTGACACAAATGCTTTTCTCTGAGCTACGGCCTCGGATATTCCTCCACTAATCTCAAAAAACACTGCATCTGTGTAAGACATTTGTGGTGATGAGCTTGCTTGTGTGCCAGAGAGTGGCCTAGCTGGTCCAGGTTTCAGAAAACCCTGGGGTTTTGCGCTACTTTGTGAAGGGACGCTCCCTTGAACCAAATTTCTGCTCACGTTGAGAGACAGGGCCTTGGAGTCAGATTTAACAGAAAACATGTGCCATTTCTTATACGGTTCCTTCAGTAGTGTAAGAAACACACTTGCCACATTCTGCATGGTTTGACTTAGTTACAATGAGAGCTTTGCAAGTACCCTCAGAGTAAACATGAAAACCAGTCATCCCCCCACTCCCTCTGCCCCCCCTCACCCCCACCAAGACTCTTCATTCCCTAGCTAGGAAGCTTGTGGTTGGGGGGACACCCTCCAGGCATCCCAGCCACAAGGAGGGCTCCTAGGGAGACAGCAGATCTAGGGGACAAGGGCTCCTTAACCACAAATAGGAAGGTGTGCCCCACCCATTCTTTCACTGACACTAAAAGATGAGAGCTTTTAAAATCCAGGGAAGGTGAGGGCGGGGCTGGGCGGGGCTCCCAGAAACTGGAGGAAATTAAGGATTAGTGACTGGTGTGTTCCTAAGGAAGGCCATGAGCTGGGATGCACCTGTTCTAGAGGTACCACGAGGGAGGAGGCAGGAGGAGCACTTGCCAGGTGCAGATGGCTCTGGTTTCGAACTGGCTTTGCACACATACAACCCATAGACATGTAGCCCAGTGCACGCGTTCCTGCACGTGCGTGCGTGCAAATCCTGTGTTAAAACCCTTCTGTTCTAAGAGACATGGTATGGCCATGCTGCTTAGGGTTGCCATGAACCTCTGGGCTCGAGCGGCTCTTCTGCTTTAGCCTCTGAAGTAGCTAGGCCTACAGGTGTGGAGCGCAGCTCCCGGCTCATATTTCCCCGCTTTGTTTTAGAGACAGGGTCTTGCTATGCGGCTTGGGGTTGACTTGGACTCCTGCCTGTCCTGCATCAACCACACTCGGTGTTAGAATGACAGGCATGTCCACTGCACCCAGCCGCATTCCAGAGCTTTAAGTCCACCTTTCTCCCTTTAACTTACTCTTTCTGGTTTAATTTCCTCCTGAGAGAGAGATAGGGTTCAAAAACCATCTCACCACTCACCGGCAGGACCTCTGGCAAGTGACTCTCTGAGCAACCACAGCCTTCAGTTCAGGATGGGAACAACAAGAGGGAAAAAAATGATTTCTGCTTGTCCGGAAGACTAGAGATAATGACTAGCAAGTGCTCAGCTCAGACCAACACCTAGCAAGTGCTCATTAAACGGGAGCTGGCTTTGTTGTTGTACTTGCAATAATAATTCTCTTCTTATTCCTGGAAGAGACAAAGCCCTCTATGACTCCTTCCTCCCTCGGCGGTCAACAGAGCCTCTCAAAGACAGCATTCTGCCAGGTACAGTCTGGGACGGCTCATTATCCTTGGTCATTTCCCTCCTGTTCGCAGCCCTGCAAACCCCACCAAACAAGCTCTTCCAGTTTCCAGCCCGCCTTCTTCCCATGTGACCTCATTTCGGCCCCACGGAGGGCATTCCAGGGCTCGGAGAGCTCCGGGCTTTACCGCCGCTCTGCTCTTAGTTCTACAGGCATCTCTCTCCTCCTCTTTCTTGGGCATGGGCTTTTGCAAACCATTCTACACTCTCTCCCGTTTCCCGGCCCTCTCCTCCCCCTTCCTCTGCTGCAATAATCTTTCAGTTCTCTGATTCCACACTCAGACCTTCACCCAAGGCCTTGGACAGGTAACTTCACAATTTCGCCTCTGTAATCAGGAGCCTTGGCCAGACATCAAAGGCGCCCTTCTCCCTACTTCCTCTTTCCAGATTTTATAATCACCCTCAGCAGTGCAACCTCCATTACTGAACTTAGAACTACCAGACTTTTATCTCGGGCCGGCAGGACACACCAGCGTCATAAAAGAAAGCTCCTGCTGCTTGGTGGCTGGGGAGAGCAGACCCAGCCCGTGGGCTTGGCTCGCCCGGCCCGGCTCGGCACTGCAGCAACTTCCCGAGGCTCTGGGTTTGCTCACCTGGCCCTCTCTTTAAAGAGGTTGATGCTCACCTGCTGCAAACTAGATCCTAACAGTGATTGGATCTGGAAACTTTGAGGACGGCTTCTCGTTCCCACGAGAACCCGTCCCTGGGAAGGCAGAGTTTCCCAGTGGAGTTGAAATGCTGGGGAACTGCCAAGGTGACTTTCCCCTTTGTTTTATAATTTATTTATCTTACTTTGTTTTGAGGCAGGGTTTCTTATAGCCCAGGCTGGCCTCAGATTCATTATGTAATGGAGGCTAGCCTTGGATGATTCCCCATGCTTCTACTTCTCAGTGCTGGAATGGCCTGCCTGGACACTGTACTTCTCTAAGCTACAGAAGATCTTGTTGGTGGGGAGGGAAGCTCTCTGTGGAGCAGAGATGCTAGTGAGCGAGAGGGTGGACCAGAGCAGATGCGCTAGAATGGACTGGTGATGTGGAAAGGCCGAGGAGGGGAAGGGCCCGTTCACAGGCAGTATGGTTTGGGGGTTTTACATATCACAGGCCTGGTGTAAGAATGAAAACAAAAAACAAAAAAAACCAAACAAACAGGGCTGGAGCCGTGGCTCAGTGGTTGAGAGCACTGGCTGCTCTCCCGGAGGTCCTGGGTTTGAGTGACTCACAACTGCCTGTAACTGCGGTTCAAGGGAAGCTGATCCTCCACCCCCCTCTTCTGGCCTCCACGGGTTCCAAGCACACAGGTGGTGTACATACATACACACAGGTAGTGTACATACATACACACAGGCAAAACACCCACATCCATAAACAAAATGGAAACAAAGGAAGGAATAGCCTGAGTATGAGTTTACAAAGGAGAAAGGAATTGCTGAATGCGCAGCCTGGGTCCTGCCTATCCGAGATCTTCAAAACTTGCTTGCAGTCTGGGGTGGCACATGTCTGCAGTTCCAATTACTTGGGAGGATGGGGTCGAGGGGATCGATCACTACGGCCTGTGCAATATGGCAAGGTCCTACCTACCTCAAAGACAACTCTGCTTTTTCACAGAAGAAAATGGAACTCTAGTTAAAGGAGGTTACATTCTAGACTGAGTCCCCACTCTCTCTGCATCAGCACGCCTCCAGGACTACAAGCTGGAGAGGTATGCCTCCTTCCCGTGTGAGCGAGCACAAAGCCCCTCACAGAGCTGCAGTGCAAGCGGCGGGGCCTCCCTCTGCACGCTGCCTCCCAGGCGGGCTCGGCTTCCTTCTTCCTGATAGGATTTAATATCATCTCTTCTTACAACACCCCCCCCCAATACCCCCAGACAGGGCTTCTCTGTGTAGCCCTGGCTGCCCTGGAATTGGCTCTGTAGACCAGGCTAGTCTCAAACTCACAGATCTGCCTGCCTCTGCCTCCCAGGGCTGAGATTGGGGGTGGGGGGGAAGGCACCAGCACAGTGTGGCTTGCTTCTAGCCACAGCAAGGGCACACTCTGCAGAGATGCTTTGCCGGTGAATAGTCCCTGTTTGGGATGGGAAAGGAGTGTCCTGAAATTAGAGGTCACAGCCGCTCAGACTGAAACAATGGTCCTTCTGCTGGGCTCTCTTCCCCCTGGCTCCCTCACCCCCTAGGAAAGACCGCATTCTTCCCTGTTAGTGTATCTGTCCCTGTCTCTACCTCAAAGCTCCACGGTGTAATTAGACCTCTTGATAGGAGAACAGCTTTGGTGGAGTTTTCCTACCCCATACTGTGCCTAGTCTCTTCGTGTGGAAGATTCCAATGCAGAAGGAACAGGAGCTGGTTTCTTGGGGTTGCTTCAGGAATGCCTTGAGTGAAGCCAAGACCAGGGCGGAGGGGGCCCTCTCAGCCACCACTCCATAGGCAGATTTTATGCCATTACTGAGTCACACACCCGAACAAAGACGTTCCCATCATTGAGGACAGCCCTGTGACAGCGGGCCAATGGGTCTGCTGTGGAGGTGACGCTGCTGGAGCCCAGCCCACCCTGGCCTTCCCGAACATGCTGATGGAAACGAATCTGTGGTGCTGACAGTTGTAAAAGGCGCACCATGCACGTACACAGACTGACACTGATGCTAAACCACTGTGCTAATGGCTCAGCACGTCCTGGACGCTGGGTTTTTCTAATCATTCTGTTAACACCTTGGACTTACAGAAAGGTGGCTGTAAAACTGCGTGCGCCATGTTTCGCTAGCTGGCTGCAGCTTGCTACTGTTTATTTTTGCCTTGTCCCTCGAGCGCATCGAGAAGCCATGCTGAGCAGGGCATGCTGGTACATGCCTGCAATCCCAGGAGGCAAAGGCAGGAGGAAGGATGCCACAAGGTTACGATTAGCCCAGTCTACACAGTGACTTTCAGGCCAACCAACTGGGGCTACATAGGAAGATTTCAAAAAGCCCCCTAGTCGTATGCTAAGGAAGAGAGAGAGAGAGAGAGAGAGAGAGAGAGAGAGAGAGAGAGAAGAGGAGAGGAGAGGAGAGGAGAGAGAGAGAGAGAGAGAGAGAGAGAGAGAGACCCTTTGCTTCTAGAAAGAAGCCACGAAAAGTACACATATAATCCCTATAACTGGTAAACTGAGGCAGGAGAATAACCATGAGTTCTAGGCTTGTCTGGACTGTAGAGATCCTGTCAAAGCCTGCATGCAAGGGGCCGTGATGTAGCTCAGTTGGCAGAGGCCATGCCCAACCCACACAAAGCCTAAGGTCTGATCTCCAGTACCATACAAAACGGATCATGGTGACACATGCGTGTAACCCCGGGCCCTTGGGAGGCAGAAGCAGGAGGAACAGTTCAGTCATCCTTGGCTTCATAGAGTTCAAGGCAACCTGGGTTGTGGTTCAAAACAACAACAACAACAACAACAACAACAACAACAACATCCAAGCAAGAGATTCTACTGCCCTATATACAAGCTGGGTGTGGTGGCACTCCAGGAGACAAAGGCAGGAAGATCAGGAGTTCAAGGCCAGCCTCGGGTACATGGTGAACATGAGGACAGGAGACATTTGGAGGGGGAGAAGGAGGAGGAAGAGAATCCACCTCAAGGGACTGGCTTATAACCAGGTTGGCACAACGACCAAAGTGCCCGTCACGTTTCTCAGAACATCCCCTGTTGGGAACGGTGGAATTCCGGGTGCAGAGGCACTAGGAAGTTACCGTTCTGAGTGAGAGGAGCTATCAAGACTCAGTGGTTATATCAAGTATCTTTTAATTTTTTTAAAAATCTTAATCCTTTAATTAGTTTCCCTCTTTCCTTCCACAAGGAGAGTGTATCAAGTATCTTGAAGAATGAGAAAAAATACTAAATTTGAAGCTTACAAAGGTTAAAATCTTAAAAGATGCTAGGCACGTGGGGTCTGAGGCAAGAGAATGGTTAGGTCTGAGGCCCATCTGAGCTACAGAGGGGCCTTTTCCCAACACACACATGCACAGCCGCACACACACATGCACAGCCATACACACACATGCACAGCCGCACACACACACTTCTTTAAAGGCACCCCAAGTCATGTGATTTGGACAGCTATCCTCTACCAGGTGAAGTACTCAAGACTCATCCTCCAAAAATCCCCGAAGCCCTGTTGACAGCTGAGCTCTGACACAGTCCTGGGACTCTGCAGTACAGAAATCAACCCTGAGGCCTGTTAGGTCTATTCAACCCTATCCCAAGAGGCCCTTTGCAGGGAAGCCAAGGCCTAAGTCAAGTGGCTATTTTTAGGGGAGAATACTTAATCCTTTCCTTTCCAAGAGGAAAGCTTCTGGCAGCTTTGCCCAAGGCCCTTCAGAGGCAGAGCCTTACTTACCTCTTCCCACAGTAAGTTACCTGATTGTCCTTAACCCAATAGACTGTTTCAAACAGCTTCTGCCTTATGCTTTCAGTGTTTCTATTCTGGCCAAACTCATGTCCAAGGTGGTAGGAGTATAGAAACTGATGGAAGTAGGTGGTGTTTGCTTCCAAGTCATTGTTAACGTTAAGACTTTGGATGGACAAGGTGGCGCACGCCCTTAATCTCAGCACTCAGGAGGCAGAGGCAGGTGGATCTTGTGAGTTCAAGGCCATCCGGGACTACAGATCAAGTTCTAGACAGCCAAAGACTACACAGAGAAACCCTGTCTCGAAAAACAAAACAAAACAAAACAAAAAAGGTTAAGACTTTGAAGTTTAAAAGGCCATAGACTAAAGCTAGATAGTTATGAAAATACTAAAAGAGCCAGGGGTGGTGGTAAGGGTCTTTAATTCCAGCACTCAAAAGGTAAAAGCAGGCAGATCTCTGGGAGTTCTAAGACACTCAAAATCACACAGTGAAATCCTGTCTCAAACCAAACTAAAGCAAACCAAAACAACAATAAACAAAACAAAAACAAAAGAAAGAAAGAAGGAAGGAATGAAGTCCAGGGAAACCAGAGTATCTATTTAAATAGGCCAGAGACTCATCTGGCCCTCCGGTAGAACCAGTGAGCGAAGCTTCAGTGCGAGCCGGTGAAGGGGCTGACCTTCAACTGATGAACCCCACACCGGTTCAGTGTCTTCCAGCCTAGCCTCCAGCTCCGTCCCAGCTGCTGTCCTCTACAGCTCACTTCCTTTATAGCTGAGAGGCTCAGAAGCGGGAGAAGCTGTCTCCAAATGGACCGGATCAACTAAGTCTTCTCAACCCATCGTGTAGACGCCATCTGGTGAATGGGGGTGAGTGACACTCTATGGTTCAACTTGGCTGATCCCAGTCTCCCAACTCCATGAGCTCCCAGCTCAGAGGTCACATTTACATTCACAATGGAAAAAAATTGTGAGGGAATGGCCTGAGCTTCACTAAAGAAACAACAGATGGGACACAGGATGGTTGCACTTACAAATTACATCAGGAGGAAATACACACACAGTATTCAAGCCACCAGCCAGCTTCGATGCTCAGTGTACCCTCAGGAGCTATTGGGAGGCTGACATGAGGCCGAAGAGGCTTCTGTTCGGAAGAGACAACGGCCAGGAAAGCCTTGTGTTGGAGACAGCCCACAGGCTCCAGCCCTACAGCCTTTAACCACAGCTCTGATTCCTTGTCCATGGGGTGGCCCTGGGGGAAGAGGCCTGCCTTGAGGGGGCTGTTTAATGATTTGCCAGCAAAGGACACAGCAAACAGAGTGCTGGCAGCTGCAGGGAAGACACAGGGGAGTAGATGTTTTATTCCCACCCACAGTATCACCTTCCAGGCAGGGAATAAAGAAAAAGGCGAGATGGTATTGGGAGAGCCTGGGGTGTGGGTGCCATTTGGCTGGGGCTCGGCATTTCACTGGGTCTCTGTATGCGGCACCTGGACATCACAGGACTCATGCCAGCCAGGGTGTCCATCTTCTGAGTAGTTCAGAGATGTCTAACAGCATCTCTTTAGCTCCTAGGAACTAAAAAGTAACACGCACAAGATGTTTTCATTCATTTAACAATCCCTAAGATAGCTCTCGAGTTTTAAAAATTACGTGCCCATGCCAGCCCGAGTGATCTCAGAGGCCAGAGGTGTTAAACCCCCTGGGAGCTAAGTCTTTTTGTGAGCTGCCAGGTGTGGGTACTGGAAATTGAACTCAGGTCTTCTGAACCACTGAGGCATCTATCTCTCTCTCCAGCTCAGTAGGGTTTTTTGTTTGCTTGATTTTTTTTTTAAATGGTAGAATTCTAAGAACTAAGATGAACAGAACCAGAAAAACAGTCTTATCTCATGTGTACATAAGTATACAGTGTGCGGCTGGAGGGATGCCGCACCGGTGAGAGCACTTGCACATGTTGCTCTTGCAAAAGACCCAGGTTCAGTTCCCAGCACCCACATGTAGTTCCCGGTAGCAGACGCCCTCGCCCTCCAACTGGCCTCCACAGGGCCTTGCATGCTTGTGCTGCCCATGTGCATACATTAAACTCTCTCTCTCAAGATTTATTTATTTTATGTGAGTACATGAGGCTGTCTTCAGACACACCAGAAGAGGGCATCAGATCCCATTACAGATGGTTGTGAGCCACCATGTGGTTGCTGGGAATTGAACTCAGGACCTCTGGAAGAGCAGTCAGTGCTCTTAACTGCTGAGCCATCTCTCCAGCCCCTAAAGTAAGTCTCAGTCTCTCTCTCTCTCTCTCTCTCTCTCTCTCTCTCTCTCTCTCTCTCTCTCTCTCTCTCGTATTTAAAAAGTATGATGGGAAAGTCTGTTGTATACTAAAGTCTTTGTTCTTTCACTGCCCCAGTCCTGCCCTGCCTCCTTTACTCCACAGATCAGGGACAAGCAGCCCCTCCTCTGTGTCCCGTGAGCCAGCGACTCCCAGGATCTTACACTGGCTTTTGCCCTCAACGCCTCAAAACAAGGTCCTCCTCTGCCCCTCTACCCAGCTCCTCGGTCCTAGATTTGAGCGCTTTCTATCTATTTAAAATTCTTGGAAGACAGAAGATCTGTCCTCCAGATCTGATCCAAGAAGACAGCTGGATCTCCTGGAGCAGCTGGAGTTGCAGGCTGTTACAAAATACCTGGGTGGATTCTGGGGAAACTTGGGTCCTCAAAAAGAACAGCGCACACTCTTAACCACTGAGCTACCTCCCCACCCGCTAGTCAAAACTCTTAAGTGACTGTTAGTATTAATCAGCATTCCATTGTGGCCCCTCCTCTTATTCATTTCCTCTGTGAGAGAGCCTGGTCATACAGTAGGTGTTCAATAAAACATTAGTCATGTTCTCCTTCCTGCAGAGTAGTACATCCTGAGCTCCTTAGAGTCAGAGGCAAGGTCTCATTTCACTGCTTGCATAATGCCAAGCACCAGCGGGTGTTAGCAGAAGCGCATGCTAAGTCTCGTTCTAACAAACAAATGACAGGAGTTCGGTGAGTGCCTTTTCATTTATCAGGAAATGACTATTTTCAGATTCCTGCTTTCTGTTCAGAAACCTGTAATCCTCCCCAACCCTCCACCCGGGAGTCTGGCCTTGAACTCTTCTTCCCCGGGGCTGTTGTACAATCCTGTGCGTGCAGTCTAAGGATTCCTTACAAACTCAAAGTCAGCCCTACAGATTTGGCCCTCGTAAAAAGAGAGAGTTCTCGCCTTTCCTTTTACCCAGCATGCCTAAGCCTCCTCTATTACTGTGAGAAAGACTCACCCTTTCCAGGAAGACCTTCTTCCTAGTGACCTGTCCTCTCTCAGGATCAGGGTGGGGAACCAAGAAAAATTGCAAAAAGTCCTCCCACCAACACCTGCCAAAGGAAGGGCTCTGCTCAAGGACAAGTCCATCAGTCTAGCACAGCCCAGTATACGCATGCACACAAATAGGGTCTTAAAGCCACATGCCAATAGCACAAGAAATGCAAATTCAGGGAGGGAGAGGTCCACAGGAGATTAGAGGAATGTGGAGTGCATGCCTAGACTAATTTGGTCTCTGTCCATGGCTTTGGAAGCACTCACTCTTGTCTTTTGGGGCCCTGAAGAGAATCTCCAGATTTGACCCGAAGCTATCTTGGGGGGAGAAGTCATTGAAAGACGATTAAATCAGTTTAAGAAAACATCCCTTTAACATCACCCAAAAGAAGCTCTTGCTTCCCACAGGGACTGGGTTTTAGCTTTAGTTGGCTGAGCATCTTGGGTGAACTTCAATCCCTACTAAGATTTTATGACGACCAGGCCCAATGGTCTACACAGAGAAGTTCTGGGAACTTCAGTTCCGTCCCTGTACTATTCTGAATGTTTTCACCCAAGGGAGTCTTTTTGCTTACCTGTGAGAGATGAATTAATTTCTTTCTCTTTCCTTTATACTCAAAAAAGTTGATATATACGAAGGCCCATGATTACCACTACCAGCCTTTGTTTCAGCTTCCCAAGGGCCTGCGGCCTGCAGCCTACCCAGCCCCCGGAGGATGTCTATCCGATACATCACACCAAAGGCACGTGTATGTGCAGATATTACAAACACCCCTTAACTTTTTTTGCGAGTGTGTGGACCATGAGCTCTTTGTTGTTTCTTAATTGCTCAAACCTCTCTATTTTTCTTGCTAGGCACAGATAGTTAAGAGATACCGAGAAGATAACCAAGAGCTGGTAACCGGAAGAAGACTCCACTCAGTTATCAAGCTTGCCCTGAACAGAAAGTTCCTGTTGACATCGGTCTGGAGACTCAGAGAAACGCCATGGGCATACTAAGTGTGTAGAGGTGCTTCGAGAGTCAGGGAGGGGAGCCAAATTCCTAGGTTGGAGAGTTCATAGGGCAATGGTGATCAATACACAAGCACTTTTGATCTGCCCAGTTACTCAGGTACAAAGCGCCACTACCCTTTGCCCTTTTAATGTTTCCCTCTGCTAATGGAACTCTTTACCCTAAATTAAGATTATTATTTAGCTTTGATGTTGCCTTTATATTTGCAAAGTGCTTTATAATCCCCCATTAGCTATTTTATTCTCTTCTCATTAGCGCCACCCACTTCGCAAAGCAGGTTATCTCAAGACTGAAGAGACAACACAGTGAGTGCTGAGCTTGTGACTAAATCCTAGTTGCAGACTTCATAGACTCAAGCTAAGGGCGCTTGGTAGGCCACAGGAGGAGTCACGGGATGAAGGAGCCGAGAACTTTACAAAAATTTTTTTTTGGAGGAGGGGGCAGACCCAACTGCTCTCCAGTTGGTAAAAGCCTTCGAATTTCACATTAATTTGTTGGCAATAATATGGAGAGTTTCTCACTAGTGCAAATTAAGAATATGGCATCTAAACACATCTTTACTAGGAAAACAGGCCTCTTGACTAACTGCCTCCATAAGCAGGCTGAGAACAGAGAAAAAGGTGTTTGGACCTAATGGTGTCTGTCCGTTGTTTCTTGAGAAAGAGATCAAAACTAATTGCAGAGAAGCGTCCCTTGGTGACTCTGAGCCTGGATTCTGTCTGTGACAGGTGGCTGGGCTGACCTGCTCTTCTGACTATCTTCCCTTTATTATGTTTTTCTCTTTCTTCCTTTCCTTTGCCTCTCATGGAAATGAACCCACGCTTCCTGAGGACATACTCTCACATCTCCAGTAGGCACTCTTCAGGAGTTCCTACACATTCTGGTGTTTTCAGATGATTCCTACATCGGGTCTCTAAAGTCAACCTAGCCTGTGGTTCTGTAGGCCCACTAGACATCATTCATTGTCTTCATGGCACCCCTGAACTCAGATATGTGGAACCTAAATATCACCCTCTTCTGCATGCCACCCTAAGTCAATAACCCTTCTTGTCAGACTTACCTTTGTTAGTTACGAGTCCCTTCCCTTGGAGATGCAGACTGAGTACCCCAGAGCCGCTACGATCCTTCCTGTATCTAATCACTAGTCTTGGAGAACTACCCTTTCTGTCCCTAGAGTCAGAGGCTCTAACTAGTCTCTCAGCATTCTAACTGTCTCTGTTGCACTGTAGGAACAATCTTCCTAAACAAAATGCTAGCTCCATCTGTCCAGATATCAACAATCTTCTGATCTAAGTTCAGACCTTGGCCTATCAGTTTAAGGTATTGCTATACAGCCTCTGGAAGCTGTAAATGTGTTTTTGTATTTCAACTCTGGCACTTCTAAGATCTTCCCTATCTGAATCGTTATCAAACAAGGGGGGGGAGCGGGAACAGGGGCAGAGAGTTAAGAAGTGTGTATTGCTTTTTCTGAGACTCTGAGTTAAGTTCCTAGTCCTGTGCTGGGTAGCTCACACTGCTTGTAATTGCAGCTCCAGGGAGATTCAATGCCTCTGGTCTCAGAGGGCATCCACACTCACATGTGTGTACCCAAATACAGGCACACATACACACAATTAAAAATAAAGTTAATTGGTTAGGTGTGGTGGTGCATGTCTTTAATTCTAGCACTGAGGAGGCAGAGGTAGGTAGAGCTCTGTGAGTTCAAGGCCAGCCTGGTCTACATAGTGAGTTCCAGGTCTGATGATGATGATGATGATGATGATGATGATGATGACGACGACGACGACGACAACAACAACAACAACAACTGGTGTTAGGTCCTGGGATAAGGGACTGAGGTGCAGATTTTATATACCAAAGCAGACCTGGCCTCCAGGTTCTCCCAGCATCCCTCAGTCTCTACCTGGCATACCCTGCCCCCAACCCTGAACTTTCCAGCCCAGGGGCTGGGCTGCCCCTCCCCCAGAGGCACTTCCCCATACAATCCAGACATTTTTGTCTCCTCTTTCTTTTCCTTCTCTCTCCTCCTCTCCCTCACGCTGATTTCTCTCTTCCCCTTTCTCTCCTTTCCCATGGTGACTTCTCTGGCCTTCATCCTTGGTGTCAGTGAACCCTCCTGAGAGCAGTTTCCCAATAAACCTGCACAATCTGATTTGGCTTGAATTGGCTCATTTCATCATCATCATATTTAAAAGAGAACAATATCCAAAAAGATCACTGTAGAGATGAAATCCCGTATTTAAGACACTAGCTATTTCCACACACAGTACAGCTACAAAGTATGACTTCTGTTCATCTCCTCGGTGTCATCCCTATTTCTTTCCTGAGTGTACCTCTTGTCCAAAATAAATGGTATGACAGTTCTCACACTCCGCTGGAATAAGACATATGCAAATCCCACTTAGCCTTCGAGCATATACACTTGTATGCACTGCTTCTTTCATGGGCAATCTCTTCTTTTACAGAAATGCCCCAAACATCTTGAGCCACTTTTATATCATATACTGCATTTTGCTTACCGCTTTCTATGAGGGTGTAATCTCAGGGCAGGCTTGGCTTCATACCTCACCCAGCAGCGTCCTAACACAATGATCAATAAATGAATGCTTTATTGATACTAAAAGCTTGAGCTTTTGGTCTCCCAAAAGTGTGTTTGTTTGAATTACACACTAAGCACTTTTTAAGATAGTAAACAATGGAAAGAGAAGCTAAGTGAGTCTGGAACTCAATCCAGTCCTACGTCAGCCAACAGGAATGGTCTAGACCTTGTTCCCCCTTAAGATGCAATACGTTCGTTGGTTATTGGGCGAGCCACAGAAATCCGTTTGCACACTTTAATTTTTATTTTATTCTGCTTTACGTTGCATGTTGAAGCCAGAGGTCAGTGCTGAGAATCTTCCTTGCTTGCTTATTTACCACCTTAGTTCTGAGATAACATCTCTCCCTGAACCTGATCCTGGATCACTGGTCAGTGAGCTCCAAGAATTTACCTCTCAACTCCGGCCTCACCTCCCAGTGCTGATGTTCCAGATGTATGCAGCTGCATCCAGCTTTTCAGCTGGTGCTGGGATCCACACTCAGGTTCTTATGTTTGTGGGGGGAAGTCACTTTTCCAACTGAGCTATCTTCCAAGATCCATTTGAATACACTAAACATTATTTTTAGATTGACTGATGTATATGAGGGTCTTGCTTGCATATGTGTATGTGTTCCATGTGTGTGCCTGGTGCCCACGGAGGTCAGAAGAGGGCATCAGGTCCCCTTGAACTGGAGCCTGGAAGGTTATGAACAACCATGTGGGTTTGGGGAACTGAACCCAATCCCCTAGAGGAACAACAGGTGCTCTGAACCGCTGAGCCATCCCCCTCCAGCGACTGTCCCCATTTAAATACATTTAAGGGAGGACATATTTGTAGAAATGGGCAGGCCAGATGGCAGGTCATCTGTGCTAGGATTCAATCTCCATCAGGCTGATGACGACTCCACCCATGTAGAAAAGAGATTCTAACAGCCATGTGTTTCATGGGTTCTGACATTGCTTCAGCTAAGATAGAAGTCTACCTTCCTCTGGCCTTCTTCCAATACTTTCCTCTTGGCCCAGTTAACAAGCGGGTAATTCTATGACATCACCTATCATGGGGTGGCTGGAACATAAGGCGGCCTCGGAGAGCCATATAATATGGCACCAAGTTTCTGAATCACCAACCACAGGTGCACGGACTCTCCCCACACACTGCATCCCTGCTTCATAAACACCGCCTTATCTGCTATTTCTGTTGACACAGTGGCTGCACGGAGAGGCACTTTCCTCTGCTCTTCTTTCTCTCTGTTTGTTCTCTGTCCGGGGGACTCCTGTGTTCCAGCCCGTAAATGGATTCCTAAGGTGTAAGAGCGGCACCCACTCCCCAGGCCTCGCTTCTCTCCTCAGGTAGGCTGACCTCGGAAACAGCAGCATATCTGATTGCTCAGCCAACACCCACCTGGGATACTTCAAAGGCTGAGCCCCTCCACCCCCAGCCAAATCACTAACTACTGTCTGTCGCTAAGCTGATACTAAGCCTGGGCTTTATCAGACCCGTGTCTGGAGCTGTCTTTCTCCCCCCAAATAGCAGTCCCTACACTTCCCTCCAAACCCTCTGTAAGTAGGAAGGATCAAATGGTACCCAGTGTTCCCTGTCAGGATACAGGGAATCTCTTGATGTGACCACCGAGTGTGTATAGATGGACAGACATTCACAGAGACGTTCCCTGTGGACACATCAGAATGGTACTGAAATGGGTCCTTTTACAAAGTTGGCAAGTATTTGATGAATAACCACTTTCTTCCTAAATTGTGCTGGGTTGCCCTCAGTCTCCTTGAGGCCAGAACAGACATAACATACACAAGGCCAATGGTGATGCAAAAGGGTGTATTATCTAGCACTACAGTCTGTGGTACAGCCAATAGGCCCTGCGGGATTGTGAGGGTCTTCAAATAGCTCTTAAAGGAGGTGGGTTTGGACAGGAGAAAAACAGCCATATTTAAAAAAAATAATAACAAAAAAGTCAGGCTCTGGCCCATTGACACCTTTCAAATGGATCTTTTGGAACATCTTAGTTTTATCTTTGAGAAGAGACAAAGAGCCAGGCCAGGGGAAAGGGCCTTGGGAATGTTTCTCACGTGCCTTTTTTTGAGAAGAAAATCAGATCTGAGAGAGCCTTAGCTAGGTTGCTGAGGTGGCTCAGTGGGTAAATCTATTTGCCCTGCAGGCCCGATAACTTGAGCCTGGTCCCCGGAAGGAAGGCCCGAGTGGACGGAGTCTCCCAAAGGCTGTCTGTCCTCTGACCTCCACACACTTGCCACTGTACACACTCGTCCGCACTCACACACACAGTAGTAGTAATAAAAATAAATAATTTACAAATGTTTGGAGAGCTGGGGTAGGGTCAGCGCTGCGGAGGCAACTTGAGTATAAAGAGCAGGGTCTGGATGTGCGGAGAGGGAGAGACGTCCTACACAGATGTCTTCATTAAATCTGTCCTTCTGTCTCCCCATCCCTTCCTCCCTCCAGGGCTCAAGGATCTAAGTGGAGAGGAGGCAGAAGGCCTCTCAGGACCAGAGGTGACGGATGACTCACACCAAGGCGACAGTGGCTTGCAGACCAATGGGGCTGATGGTCGTATGAACTCATACACATGTGAACTCAGACTTTGGTAGCAGGCACCGGATCTGCACAGGTTCAAGCCAGATGGGGTCCCAGTTCAGAGAGGGGGAAGTAGGCGTGGGCTCCCACCCCGATCAGGAAGCTATCTATAGCAGACAACTATTTGTAAGGGCAATGTTAGTTTTCTCCAACAGAGTCTCGCTGGGTCGATTGACCACACTTCAGGGCAGGCCCCACACTGGCCAACTGACCAACACAGAATGAACTAGATTTTTTTTTTTTTGTAGACATTTTGCCTATTTTTGCTTTATTTGGGCATTTTTTTTTTGTCCTATTGGTCTTTTGATTGTATATTTTTGTTTCTTTTTTTGTGGGGTTGTGGGGTTTTGTGTATGTGTGTATGTTTCTTGGGATTTTCTATCTTTTTTAAATAAAGAGAAAGAGAGGGAGAGGAATTGGGTAGTTACGGAGGATTTGGGAGAACTGCAGGGAAGAAAAAGAGACAAGCATTTGTTCTCACATACAAGCAAAGAGTCACCCTCAAGTTCTGAACAAGGGGCGCTTATTATTGACTCAGTATCAGGTAGGTTCTGTGGCTCATGCCTGTCATCCTAGCATTCTGGAGGCTGAGCGATCATGAGTTGGAGGCTAGCCTGGGCAACACAATGGGTTCAAGGCTACCCTGGGTACATAGAGCAAAATTCTCTCCCAAACAAGTACCCCTCTTCCCTCAAATAGAAAAAAGAAAAAAGAAAAAAAGGGCATTCAGTGTTGCAAGCATCCTAATTTTACTTTGAAGATAAAAAACAAGAGTGGAATGAAGGAATCTGGGTAGTAGCAAACCCAGCTAACCCAGAGCTGCGCTCCCTGAGGGCTTGACCCCTGGCGGCAGCAGCTCTGAGGGGTGAACCGAGGAAGTTAGGGGAGAAGTGCGGAGAGCACTGGATGCAGGAGCTGCAGGGATGCAGGAGCTGCAGGGATGCAGGAGCTGCAGGGATGAAGGAGAGGGGCGGTTGGTGTTCTAAGCCTGAGAACTGGGCCACTCGCCTCAGCAGCACGGCAACCGAGACTGGAGGGGTGCAGAGAAGGTTAGTTAGTATGGCCTCTGGGCGCGGGCGGCGTGCAAATTCCGGAAGTTCCATAGTTTTAAAAACAGAACAAAAGGTGTTCATTCGCCACAGGGGCAGCTCTCTACAGGGACGGTCGGTCTCAGTCTGTCACGGAGGGGCTGAGTGAGAGCTGACAGTTAAACCTGGCAGGCAGTTGGCGCGGAGAACGGCAGTCTGAGCCTGGCCTGGTGATCCGTGCTTGTGTGCCCGGGACTCGGGAAGGTAAAGCAGGAGGATTGTAAGTTGGAGGTCAGCCTGGGCAACCTGAGCTACATAGTGAGTTCTAGGCCAGCCAGAGCTGCACAGTGATGTGCTATCTCAGCAGCAACAAGGAGTTAGAGTTTGAGTGGGTGGACTGGAGGTGCAAGCTTGCAAAAACAGTTTGTTATGTCTTTAGACATGGCCATAGGATGGAACCTTTTATTTTATTTTTTTAAATATTTACTTATTTATTTTATGTATATATGAGGATACTTAGTAGCTGTCTTTAGACACACCAGAAGAGGGCATCAGATCCCATTACAGATGGTTGTGAGCCATCATGTGGTTGCTGGGAATTGAACTCAGGACCCCTAGAAGAGCAGTCAGTGCTCTTAACTGCTGAGCCATCTCTCCAGCTCCAGGATGGAGCATTTTAAATGTAACATATAAGCCAGGCAGTGGTGGTACATGCCTTTAATCCCAGCACTTAGGAGGCAGAGGCAGGCGGATTTCCTGAGTTCCTGCCTCGAAAAACCAAACAACAACAACAACAACAACAACAACAACAACAACAAAAGAGTAACATGAAAATATTCAGAAGGAAAAAGTTCCAGAAAAGGAGTTTGTGGCTGTTTCTGGGTTCATCTGAGCTGGTTTCTCCACAGTGAGCTGGGGTTGGGGGTGGGGAGTGATGGATGCTGTGTTGCTAGCTAGGCCACAGGGCAACTCAAACCGCTCCATTTTTCTTTTTTTCTTATTTTAAAAAATTGAATGTGATTATTATTGTTGCTATTTCTGTTGTATATGTGTGAGTGAGTCTATGTGTGTGTGTGTGTGTGTGTGTGTGTGAGAGAGAGAGAGAGAGAGAGAGAGAGAGAGAGAGAGAGTACACCATGCCACGGTGCTCGCATAGAGGTCATAGAACAACCTTGTGGCATCTGTCTCTCCCTCTCTCCCTTCATGTGGGCTCTGGGATAGGACTCAGTGTGTCAGGCTTGCGATATTAGCATCATGTGCCTTTATCTGACAAGCCTCACTGGCCCCCACTAGGTTTTTGTTTTTGTTGTTGTTGTTGTTTTGCTTTGAGTCAGGGTCTTACCAAGTAGCTTGGGCTATCCTGGAACTCTGTGTAGACCAAACTGACCTTGAACCCCCAAGTGCTGGGCTTACTCCCAGCCATCCAGTTGGTTTTAATATAACCCAGTGCACAGACTACCAGATCCACTAGCTCAGGGAAGAGCAAACTGTAAGCCTTCCCTCTAAAGACAACACAGAGGCTGAACAAGAGCGCTGGCTTCACCCCCGGAGCCGCAGTGCCAGTTCTGTAGTCTCCCTAAAGGCATTTCTTAAAGTAGCTTCCCACACGCAGCCTGCTGTTTTCAAATCAATAAGACACTGAATGGCTGGTGGCAGCAGTAGGTAACTGACCTAGCCTCGGGGACATGACCTTTAAGGCGGCCTTTTATCTCTGCAAGCAAGACAAAAAATCTGTCACAACCAAGTGGTCACTTAGGAAACATTAAAGCTAGTCCGTCTTAAGCTTTGTTTGTCTGTTGCTTTGTGATGACAGCAGAAACGGTTGATGTCACAATAGCTGTGAGGTAGGAACTAACTTAGAGCAGTGGCCCTCAACACGCAGCTCCAGGCCAGCAGCAGCAACCCCACCTGGGTGTTTTCAGACTCTACACTGGATGTGCGGGTCGGAAACCCTCGAGGGAGGGCTGGACATGTGCATTTTAGCAAACCTTCTAAAAGTGCCCAGATACGCCATGAACTTGTGCAACCGTGACTGGGAGAGGAGAAGACAATTTCGGGTATTTTCTCCACTAAACACAGGAGAAAATCAACCAGGGTGGGAAGCCAAACTTCAAGATTGGTCATGTCTCAAAAGACAGATTCTGTATTCATGAGGAAAATTAGAGGATCCCTCTGTCACCTCCCCAAGCCCTGTCACCTCCCCGTTGCATTGAGGCTGCAGGTGACCTCAGAATTGACCAGTGCATGGCTCAGCCAGTCAGAGAGCAGGCCTCAGTGCTTCCTTACCCGGGGACTGTAGGAAATCTGGGTTTCTATAATTCTGCTACATAACTAGGCCCTAACGTGTGCTTTCACATAACCACACTCTCAACCACCATCAACAAGTAACGGTGGCGGGCAAACCTGATTGACTTAGTGCCTGTGTGCTTATAAAGGGACAGACGGATTTCTTTTGGTGACACATGCCTTTAATCCCAGAACTTGGGAGGCAGAGCAGGCAGATTTCTGAGTTTGAGGCCAGCCTGGTCTACAGAGTGAGTTCCAGGACAGCCAGGGCTATACAGAGAAACCCTGTCTCGAAAAACAAAAACAAAAAAAATTGAATTGCTGCTTTTTCCTTGACGCGCGCACACACACACACACACACACACGCACGCACGCACGCACGCACGCACGCACGCACGCACGCGCGCCCGCACAAATGTTTTCTGATTCCAGCAAAGGCTTTGGGCCAGGTACTAACGAGAGCCCCGTCAGCAGCTCTGTCTTCTTCTTTATCCCAGTTCCCCAAAGCCATCTTCAGAATCAGCACAGAAAAATCCAGATGGAGAGAAACACAAACCTCAAATGCAAAATAAATAAGATGACCCAGAAATCTGAGCAAAATGCAAAGTACACAACTGAAATAGGAGCCGGGTGAGCAGTTCAGGTCTACGGCAGCCTGTGCTTCCTCGGGAAGAATGTCCCCTGGCTCTGTTTCCTTTAGTTGGGAAAAATGAAGCACATGCTAAATCCCTGCCCCGCAGAGGGGGAGTTCAGCTGCTTATACTCAGAGCCCTGGGCCTCGGATGCTGGGCTTCAATAATACTCAAGTGAGGTTTCATTGCACGTCTCTTCAAGCCTGTGGCCTAGGCTGGGCATCGAGATATGCTGGTAGAGAGCTTGCCTAATGTGCAGGAGGCCAGGACTGGACTGCCCAGCAGTGAAGAACCCAGACATGGTGGGTCATGCCTAGAACCCCAGAGCTGGAGATGTGGAGCAGAAAGATCACAAGTTCAAGACGCTCCGTGACTACACAGAAAGTTTGAGATCTAGGTCGGAGACACTCAAACAATAGGCGAACAAACAAGATTATGACGTCATCTAAGTTCTGGTACTTGGCTTTATCAAATGAACTGTTTCTGTCAACCTTAGTCTCTACACTTAAACATTTCTAAAAATAGTAATCAGAAAAGGGCTTTTCTACATTGGGCATAGTGGCTCCACTCGTATCTGGGATACAGTCAGAGGAGGATTGCCTTGAGTTTAAGGATAGCCTGAGCAACGCAGTATATTCCAGACTGGCCCAGGCTACAGAGCAAGACTGTCTAAAAATGTAGAGATTGGGCAGGTCAGAGTGTCTTTGTTAAGTTACGACTGGATTCCTGTATCATTGTCAGGGTCCAGAATACAAGGCGAGGAAACAGGTCTCAGAACTCTACCTCTGCGAAACTCTAGCTCATTTTCTAAAGGTGGAGATAAGGTTCAGGGGCAGCACGAATGTCTGTCGCCTCTGTTCCCCAGCACGGAAGGCATGCCGTGGGTGTGGTGGGTCACGCTTGCGATCCCAGTGCCAGGGAGGTGGAGGCCAGAGGAGCAGGGGCCCAAGGTCATTCTCAGTCTGGACTACACCAGAGGTGGCTTCAAAAAGCAAACACACAGCTCATGAGTTTAATGATTTCAGTTAAGTGCCTAAAACACTCAATTGCTCAGCGACTTTCATTAGAGAAAGGAAGTGAAAGAGAGACTTGAAAGAAGCTACATTTTTTTAACGCGCTGAAAATATTTTACTTTTCACAGAATGCAATGGGGTTCCCCCCTCGGCCATGTGTGCACGGCTACTCTCTCACTGGGAGCGCCCATAAAACCCTGTACAGCTTATTTGGCGCTTACTATAAACTCGGACAGCTTATCTCTCCTCTAGATCTCGTATTGTCTTAAGGTCTCAGTTAGCTAGCACCTCCAGGGCAGGAATGTTTGTTATCTTTGGCTCCTGGCGGGGCGGGGGCTCCATGGCATACCTTATACCCTGAACTAGAGTCTGGGGATATCGAGCAATTGTACAGCTAACTGGAGTCACCAAATACTCTTGAGGACCAAATTCAGAATCAGTGTGGAGCCAAGGGGCAGAATGAAACGTGAGGGCGTGGGGAGGCTCTAGAGTTTGCAGACCCGAGTGTGGGTGAGAAGCGGAGTTTCTACCTCCTTCCTCGTGGCCCCACTCCCCACACTTTCCCTTCCCAGCATCAGCCAGGTGCAAAGCAACAGGAAGTTCCCTAGTTACTGCTCCAATGCCTAAAGCTTGAAAGTCAGTCATTTGGAGAAGGCTCCATTATATGTTCCTGCATGTCCTGGGTCTTGGTGCTATGCACAGAATACCACGGCTGCAAAGCCATAATGGAGCCCAATCCTGGAAGCCTGGCTCCCCAAGCAAGAGAGATGAAAGGCTTCTTCTAATGTAATAAAGGACGGCCTCTCGGTGCCGTTTGAACTGTTTACAGACTGAGTTAACGATTACAGGCAGTGTGTGTCTTGGCCAGGTGCCCGAAATTCTTACCCACCCGTCAGATATTATCAAAGAGCCCTTCCATGCCTGGCTGGAGTCTTTCCAAAGCACCTCACAGAGATGCCGACACAAAAGGAGTGTTCAGAATCTCTCTCTCTCTCTCTCTCTCTCTCTCTCTCTCTCCCTCCCTCCTTTTCTCCCTCCCACCTTTCTTCCCCTCAATTCTCCCTTTCCTTTCTTCCCTTTCTTCTGGACCAGAGCAAAATAGTGAAAAGTCAGCCGTGAGCCAGATGCTGAGGCCACTGAATATTAAGGACTGCTTTGGACGGAGGAAAGGGTGAAGGTCTGTTCTGGATCTAAGGGACTCCAGATTAGGTCTAGTTATAGGTAAGGAGAGTCTTGGCAGACAGGAGCCGGAGGATGGTAGGGTAGAGAAATAAGATCCTTGACATGAAACAAAACTCTGTTCTACCGTGATATGACAAACAGTTCCTAAGCAAGAAACTTGAAAGGACTTCACTACATATGGAACACTGGACAGAGAACAGAAAGGGCAATGTACAAGCTGAAAAAATATCACCTTGATGCCAGAACAGAAAAGAACAGGGAACTTAAAAAAAAAAAAAAAGCAAAGTCTAGCATTGGTGGTGCCTACCTATAATCCTAGTACTTCAGTAACTGAATCAGTATGAGTGCTACAAGGTCATAGCCAGCCTGAGCTACACAGACAATATCATACCCGGAGTACACAGCAAGATCCCAACTCAAAAGCCAAACAGGCCTGATGTGCTGGTCACATTCATAACCTCAGCACTTGGAAGGTGAAGGTACAGGTAGGCGGCGACCAGGGTACAGGAAGACCTTGTCTCCAAAACAACAAAACAAACAAAAGTAAACAAAGTTAGGAAGAGCTAAGATGCCTCTTTCTCGGGATGGATCCCAAGAGCCTGGATGGCACACATCTGGGAGCATTAGAACGATTTTGGAAGTACACAGAGCACAAGTCACGTGATCAAGAGAGATCGCGGAAACCAGCTAGTCTGATAGGAGAAACAGACCTATCACCAACATCAGTGGAAAAGCTTCCTGGGGACCCAGACAGCGAAGAACACTCAAACCAGAGAGCGCCAAGCCTGCTAAGAGGAGGCCGGAGGATCTTATGACCTATTAAGTACCTGTTGATCTCTGAAGACATTTGAAAAGGGAATAAATGACAGCCACTGCGTGGAGAACAGAGATCTCTAAGGTCGCTATGGGGACATTAGTTATCACTCACTCCAAAACTTACCTCAGCTCTAAGGAGAAATTACATGATTTTCAAAAAATGTCTGTATGTGGACCCATGACAAAATATAATCCATTAGCAAACCGTTACCTTAGAAGACACTCTGGGGGCTGAGGGTGTAGCTCAATGGTAGAGTGCATGCTCGCCATAGATCAGGCCCTGGGTTCCATTTTTAGTACCAGAGAAAGAAAGAAGTGAAGTGAAGCACAGTTCCCCCACTCTTTCATCTAAACGTGAACACAACCATCACGGTTGCATTGTGTCTACCTGAACATCCTTTGTAGCCTCAGTGGGACAGGACTCTGTTATCTTTGTGCTACCTTGTTGAAGCCGCTGGTCACCTGTCCTGTGCAGCAGGAGACAGGCCCTCCTGTAATGACCGTTCCTCGCTTTATCTTCCTGGTAGAGGAGATGGATTTGGACTCTTATTTTTTCATATGGGGGGGTCTCACAAAGACCAGGTTGTCTTTGAACTCCTTATGCAGTTGAGGAAGACCCCGGTTTCCTGAGTTTCCTGTCTCTATTTCACCAGTGCCGAGATTCCAGGCTGGGAGCATGTGCCCTCCCTACCATGGCTGTTTTCGTTAACGGACTGGATTTCCGAGCTTTACCACCATGCTGCAAACACTCTGAACCACATTATGTGGCGTGTACACTCTTTTTTGTTTTGTTTTCCTCTTGGTGCTGGAAACTGAACCCAGGGCTTTGTGCATGCTAAGCACAAGCTCTAACTCTTAGCCACTCCAGCCCTCAATATGTATTCAGTCAGACCACAACCTGTGAACCATGCTCTGAATGGAAACAATTATGTATTGTTGGGGCACTTCAGAGAGACACCCCGGACATTCTCTGGACACCTCTCTGCTGAGGTAGTCTTCTTTCTTGGGCTAAGGTCAGTTCAATTTTCAGAATACAAGAATAAGTCTTGGCTGCACTAAACTTGTGAAAATATTTTGAGTTGATGGTAAGCTTGAAAGATTAAGGCAAACACTCACCTGTAAGGAGATGGTGCGTTTTAGAAGAAACCCAGAGAATACTTTAGAATCTGGCCCTGGATCATTCTTGAAAATAGCCTCAAAAGAGGATGAGGGGACACCTCAAGTCTAAGACAATATCAGAAGGAGTGATGGAGAGCTGTACACTGGATTTTGTACAAATGGCAAAACAGCGTTTGCAAAGTTCTTTGAGAAACGGAAGTCAAGTGAGCCAAAATGCATTGTAACTGTGAAGGATGCAGAAACGAGATCTTCAACAAGCTTCCTCACGTGGTGCGGTGTGCACTTACTGCTCACTGCCAAGAGAGCCTACCGGAAAGACGGAGTAGTTCACAGCAATTCAGAGAGGCCAAGAAAAAAGGCAGGACTTGGGCCAGTGATCCACCAGGGACTGGCAAGGGACCTCAGAGACTACCAGCGGAAAGGGCACAGGCGACAGCTACTTCTGCACTAACTGGATTGCTCCAGATGCGCTGGCACCACTGAGACACCAGCTGTGTCTTTGAACTTCAGGG